>OY992775.1:18829487-19009475 GCA_963921325.1 Logfia minima | reverse complement strand
ATTCTAAGTCTATTACATATACAGACACAGTACAGACTTGACCAACTGACAGACACTCTAATATGTATCAACAAACTCCCCCGTGTCTTCAGCTTGGTCTTCGAGATCTTCGTTCAAACCCAGCCTGCTGGGAATACACCGCCAGCGTGTATCCCATGTGTCACACAAACATTGACAATCCTCTGAAATTGAAGTGCGATCTTCTTGTTCACAGCATTCTTCTCGTTGAAGCGAATCGGATTGTCAAACAGTTTTCTCAAGTCCTTTGATGACATGTTTATTAAGCTCATAGGATCAAACACTCTAAACTGAGCTTTCTTCAAACCATACAGCGAGTTCCTCTCTGGTTGCTCTGTATCAGGAACAAAAACCAAAACCGCTTCACCGGTATGAGCATCCAGTTCCCAGTAATGAAATCTTCTCAGAAAGTCCAGGGGAATTGTTTCGAGAGGAATATTCTTCAAACAATCAGCCGGAGGATACCTCATTCTGCATATTAGCTGTTTGGTCACCGGGTCTATCCTTTTCTTATGGATATACTAGTTCCCAAAGTCGGTTTGATGAAGTTATATCTCTTTGTGCGTATCTCTCGCTGTAGAGTGGTTTGGATATAATTAGCACGGTCATTTCTGGACGGATTTATCAAAGAGAGCTGAGCAAGACGATTACTTCTCCTTTTGGCAAAGTGCTCAGCTTGGTGAATGATCTTTTGAAATATTGGACACCATCAAGTCTCTTGATCATGAAAACACCATTGGATACCTTCCAACTCTTTATCACCCCGTATACACCCCACTAACCTTGTATGATTTACAAGTTACGGGTACCTGAATTCCAGCCTTACCATGAGGCCACCATTTAGCAATTTTCTCAGCTCTTGTTTCAGTAGTTTCAGTTTCAGGAGCCTGAGCATCAGACGCATTATCAGTTTCTTCTTCACTTTCATCCTCAGAAGAATCAGTCTCAATGGTCGGTGCATCATCATAGAACTCATCATCATCAAGTTCTTCCTCCTCAATATCAACATCATCGGAATCCTCAAAGTTTTCACTTTCATCATCAGAGATACTTCATTTAGCATACGTTGGATGAATGAAAGATCTGCACAAGAATAATCGACAGCCAAAGGTCTCGGCTGGCCTGGAGTGTAATGCACGGGGAAGTACTCTAAAGAAGGTATTTCATTAGATGGTTCAATTTGTACATCATCAGATACAGACTCTGACCCTGGTCCTATTGGTTCTATTGATGGACCGGCGGGAACAGACTCCCCCGGACCAATAGACCGGGTCTCAAACTCCCTAAACCTATCCTCTAATTTTGTGATTCTAGACGTTTGAGCTTCAATTAGGGCGCTTGTGACTGAATGAGATTGGCTTGATCATGCACAGTCTTTTGCATCTCCTCCATCCGATCCAAAAGTTGCTTTATAATATCAGGATGAGGATGCACGGGAGTCTGAACCTCCGAAGGCCCAGCAGTTGAAGAAGTGCGTGGTCGACTGGATGTAGGAATGTCGTCTGAGACAATGTAAGTGACATCCGCACATGGTCTTTTCCCTGTCGACCTGGGAGGAGAGGGACAGATCTCATCAATATCCGCATAATATCTTCAAATTGAGGATCGGATTTTGTTGTCTGTTGTTGTTGAGACTGTTGTTGTGGTTGTTGTTGTTGAATCTGTTGTTGTTGTTGTTGTTGTTGAATCGGTGCCTGTGGCGGAGGTGACAGTGGCCTAGGAATAGGAGCCGGTTCGGCGAATTCGTCACCCTCCGGAGGCACATAGGCCTCATCAACAATATGGCCAAAAAGTGGCACATCAGGCGGGACCGGTATAGGAGCCGGTTCTGCAAATTCTTCACCCTCCGGAGGCACATAGGCCTCATCCATAATATGGCCAAATAGTGGCACATCAGGCGGGACCGGTGCGCCCTTTGCATATTGACCGGATACCACGAAGATCCGGGTATTCATCGGTGTTGGGCGAAATTGGTGTTGTGGGGCCACCGGTAACCCTGGGAGTAGATGATTTAGCAATAATTGGACAAAATGTGGGTACAAAGCCTATTGTCCCTCCCCAGCCTATGCATTGTCTATCATAATCCGAAAAATATACCCTGAAAAGTTGTAGGGCTTATTGTAGACTAGTGCCAGCATAGCGGATGCAGTAGATAAACTCATCCCGTCAAAACCAGCCTTCCTGCCAGACAGGCAGACAATCATAATGTGCATCAAGTACCGCCAGACCTTAGTGAGATAGGCCTTGCGGTATTGATCACGTGGGATAGTCGGGTATCCAAGACGACCCATGCCCCCGGCAATAAACAAATGGGAGAAGGCCACGGGCATCTCGGAATCATCTGGAAACTGAAAGAAGTCCCGAATAGTTTGCTCAGAGATAATAATTTCGCGCTCGTTGACCTGAGAGATGATCCGCGGAAACTCAAGGTATGAATTGACCGCAGCATTTACCCAAAACTCGGAGACCTGATCCTTGTATATGGTTGTGGTAGCAGTGATCGCAGTATATATACGGGATCTGCGGAGAAAGGCAATCATCGGACGGTAAGGCATCGCCGATTCCTTCTCGTCATCTAGGAAGGCCGTGACATTATGTCTCGGTTCCCAGAACAAAGCGTTAACGTGAGCCATATCTGAAATAAGATGATAAACTTGAAAGCCATTAGTCTCAGTAATTAACATTGACATTTATTGAATTAAAAATGTCTTGCGACACAAGTCTTGTGTCGCAGGATAGACTGCGACATAACGAGTTATGTCGCAGTTTTGCAATTTAATCAATTTAATGATTTATTAGCGACATAAGGATTGTGTCGCACACATATTGCAGTGACACAACATTAGTGTCGCAGCATTAGCAGCGTCATAAGACAGCGACACAAGTATTGTGTCGCAGCATAATTGTGTCGCTGCAATGAGCAGCGTCATAAGACAGCGACACAATCATTGTGTCGCAGCAAGAAGCAGCGTCAAAAGGACACAGTCTGCGACACCGTTCTTGTCGCAATGAAGAACACGATGAAACCCAGATTTTCTGTTGAACAAAATTTGGGGTAATTGAGTTTCAATCGGTTCCAAACCATCACAAACATAACAGGAACATTATTTACCAACTATTACATGCATTTAATCAGTTTAAGCTTCTCAAATATGCAAAACAAAAGCAAACCTAAAAACCGAAACTTCAAACTTAAATGCAGGAATTTATAGGCAATGAAAATGGATAAAAGTTGTACCTATGAGTGCGGAATGATAGGGAGAACACGAAACAGGCTTTGAATCGAACTAAAAACACACAGAAATCACAGAAAGATCGAGAATGACGTCGGGCTTGTTGTGTCGCTGGATTTCCTTGTGTCGCAGGATTCGAAATGTTGTGTCGTTGGTAATTAGAAACTAATTACAGCGACACGAGGGTATTTATACCCCTGACATAAGGCAGCGACACAGTCTGCGACACAAGCGTGGTGTCGCTTACATGGCAGTTCAAATAGGCGACATAGTAGTGCGACACAATGGTTGTGTCGTTGGGCCACAAGTATGCGACACAAGCCTTGTGTCGCAGAAGTCAATCAAGGGTTCACGTTTTCTGAAAATTTTTGTATTTGTGACACTTAGCGAACAAGGTACATAAATCAAATATCATAATAATAAATAAACAGCAAAGAGAACACTTTCAAAAGTGTTGAATTAGGGATCATATTAGAAAGACATATTCGCAAGGCAATATCAAATTTTAATTCGATTATCAGTATATTGGTCCAAATTTAAATTTATCAAGCAAAGTAGACAAGCCTGAGAAGCAATCTGTAACAAGACGATTATCGGTATTGTTTGTCCACTTAAACATATAACACACTCAACTTCAAGCTTAGCAGTTATTATTAGAGTGAATCAATCTCTATGACTCCCACATAGATATACGCCTAGTATCAAGACATGCCCAAAGCTTTGATTAGTTAAAGAAAGTATTTGAATTCAACATTTTTAAGAATCAAGCCAGCGGTGACAGGTCTGTACTGATGTACAACAAAGCGACTTAACTTGATTCAGGTTTAAGCAAAACCAGACTTGGTCAAACCATTTGGCGACCTTGTGAGGTGTCTTTGATTTTATAAGACGTTAAAGTGCTTTGACTTTTGTTTGCTTGGTTTTTGAAAGTATACTGACTGAGACTAGGTCTGTATGGGCGTACAACAAAGGAAACAGACAGCATAAATCCCCAAATGTTGTCCTATACAAGCTCAGGTTAATAAAAGCATGGCAAGCTGATACATAGGAATTAAGACACATTGTCATACATCATATGTTAGTCATCACAAAAGAATAAACACAGATTAGAGGATTTCTTAGTTGCTCAAAGAAGAGTATGAGAATGTCTACCAACACATCGTGCAGTGATACAGCTGATTGTAAGGACATGTTTAACATATACGAGATAAACCTACTGATACATCAAGGATAAAACTTAAGATTGACGTTTGAAGGGTGTCTCCTAATGTACTATCATATCCCTAGTTGTTTATAGACACAACTAAACGTCTTTCGCAAATGTTGCAACGTTGCTTTTCTTTAATGCTAGGAAACACAAAGAGTGGCTATTGCAATACTACCTTTTTTTTTTTTTTTTTTTTTTTTTTTTAATTAAACAAGCTTAGGAACATAACATACTAAGGTCACAAATATTACTTTTGAAGTTGAAAGAAACGTAACCCTATCATGTTGACAAGCTCATCGAAACGAGCGCGGGAAAAGGCTTTAGTGAACAGATCGGCATTCTGCTTAAGGGTATCTATTTGGACTAGATCAATTAGGTGTTTTTCATAACAGTCACGAATGAAATGAAACCTAATTTCTATGTGTTTGGTCTTAGAATGTTGGACAGGATTACGTGTAATGCATATAGCAGCAGTATTATCTATATGAATAGGAGTCATAGTTAAGAGTAAACCGTAATCGCGCAACTGGTGTTGTATCCAAAGAACCTGGGAACAGCAACTGGCAGCAGCAATGTATTCAGCCTCTGCAGTTGAAGTAGAGACAGTCGTTTGCTTTTTGCACTGCCATGATACAAGCCGAGGTCCAAGAAACTGACATCCACCAGAAGTGGACTTCTTATCCATATTGCATCCCCCATAATCCGAGTCTGAGTAAGCAGTGAGCGCGAAGGTTTTCTCATTAGAATACCAGAGACCAAGAGTTGGTCTACATTTGAGATAACCGAAGATTCGCGTAACTGCCTTCATGTGAGACACCTTCGGTTTAGCCTGATACTTGGAGCAGAGAGATACTGCAAAGACAATGTCCGGACGCGATGCAGTGAGATACATCAGAGAACCAATCATAGATCGGTAATCTTTTTCCGGACACTCTTCTTCATCTTCCGCTGGACCAAGGTGATGATTCAGCTCTAAAGGTGTCCCATAGGATTTACAGTCAGACAAGTTATACCGCATAAGCATATCATTGACGTACTTGGACTGATGAATGTAAATCCCTTTAGCAGATTGCTCGACTTGTACGCCCAAGAAAAAGTTCAGCTCCCCCATTGCACTCATTTCAAATTCTGACTTCATGATCCGCTCGAAGTCGCGACACAGTTCATCCTTGGTGGAACCAAAGATGATGTCATCCACATAAACCTGTACTAATAACAAGTCCTCCCCTGCATGCTTGATGAAGAGAGTACTGTCGATCGTTCCGCGTACAAAACCATTCTTCAGAAGATGAGTCGCAAGCCGCTCATACCAAGCTCTAAGAGCTTGATGAAGACCATACAATGCCTTGTCTAGCTTGCAGACGTAGTTCGGATGAACAGAGTCTTCAAATCCAGGCGGCTTTTTGACATAGACCTCTTCAACCACTTGACCATACAGAAATGCACTCTTAACGTCAAGCTGGTAAACCCGAAATCCTTTGAATAAAGCGTACGCCAGGAAAATGCGGATGGATTCCAAACGAGCAACCGGAGCAAATACTTCATCATAGTCCAAACCTTCAATTTGAGTGAAGCCCTGGACCACTAGACGTGCTTTGTTGCGAATTACCACGCCCCGATCATCCTTCTTCACACGATATACCCAACGAGTGCCAATAGGATGAACACCCTTGGGTAAAAGCACCAAAGTCCATACTTGCAGCTTGTTGAATTGTTGAAGCTCTTCCTGCATAGCTTCAACCCAGTATGGATCCTTTAACGCATCAGCTGTCTTCTTCGGTTCTACTTGGGAGAGAAAGCATTCTTCAATTTCCGAAGCAAGACAAACAGGATCAGTGTCATCAATAGGAGACGATGTTAACATAGATTGTTCAGCAGAAGAAGCAATTTGTCGTCTCGTTAAAACCCCTTTGTTTAAATCACCAAGAATAGCGTTAACAGGATGTGACACATTGATCCGAGAACTTGGAATTGCAGCTGGAACAATGATAGAATCAAGGTTTGTAGAATCAGCTTCAAGTTCAAGTTGGAGTACAGGTAAATCTTCAAGGTCTGATGCAGGTAATGGTTCAAAATCAGCTATGGGTGATTGAACAGAATCCTCAACCATTTGTTCCTCAGTAGAAGTAGGATTAGGAACATTTTCAGGAACGAACGGAGGTGGAGTATCACAAGAAACAGAGGGAGCAGAATCATAAGAAACAGAAGGAGCGGTTGCTGGATTTTCTGCAGGAGGTGAAGGAATAGAGATGGGTGGAACTTCAGAAGCGATGTCCATCCCATGAAGTAGTGTCACTATATCCTCTTCTTCATTTTCTTTAGGAACATTGAAAGAATCAAACAGAGTTTGATAGTCAAACAAATATTCGGGTCCCTTCCCTTGAGGGTTGTCAGTGTAATGGAAAAAGGTGACTTCAAAATGTTCTTCCACACGCTTGGTCACTAAGTTATACACGCGTTTGTTTGGTGAGTTATTAGAGAATCCTAGAAAAACGCCTTCACAAGATTTCTCACCAAACTTAGCAATTCGTTCTTTGGTGTGCATAATAGTGCATAGACAGCCAAACGGTTCAAGAAATTGTAGATTAGGCTTTCTGTTGTTGAACAATTCATAGGATGTCTTGTTCTTCTTCTTAACCGTTAATACCCGATTTAGAACGTAGCAGGCCGTATTCACAGCTTCGGCCCAGAAGGTGATTTGAAGCTTAGAGTCTGATAACATTGTACGTGCAGCTTCAATCAAGGTTCTATTCTTACGTTCTGCAACCCCATTCTGTTGTGGTGTTCTTGCGGCACTGAATTGGTGTTCAATACCATTACTCAAGCAGTATAGTTCCATAATCGAGTTTTTAAACTCTGTACCGTTATCACTCCTAATTTTCTTGATTCTCAAGTCACAAAGATTTTGCAGTTTATCGAATAGATAAATGAGAATCTCAGACACTTCATCCTTGGTCTTCAGAAAATAAACCCAAGAAAAACGCGAATAATCATCTGTCACAACTAAGCAATAAGAAGTACCTCCCAAACTCTTCTTTCTGACAGGCCCGAACAAATCCATGTGCAAAAGCTCTAACGGCTTCTCAGTTGAATTCACCATCTTCGGTCTGTGAGACTTCTTGTGTTGTTTGCCCTTTTGGCATGGAACGCAGTGATCATTTAAACCAAAGGATTGTTTGGGAACACCTCGCACAAGATCATTCTTGATCAGGTAGTTCATCTTGCGAAAGTGCAAGTGTCCCATACGTCTGTGCCATAATAACGATTCTTTTTCGGGAGCTTTAGAAAGAAGACACGTGAGCTATGTAGTCTCCACATTACTCATGTCCAGAATATACGTGTCTCGCTCCCGAGGTGCCCTCAGTAGCACCCATTCTTCAGGGATCACAAATCCCGGCTTCAATATACAACATTCAGTGTCTGTAAAAGTAGTAGTGTACTTTTTATCGCACACCTGAGAGACACTGAGGAGAATGTGTTGTAATTGCTCCACAAAATTTACTTTCTCAAAACTTACCATTCCATTGGTAAGCGTACCTTGACCAGAAATAACTCCCCCTTTATCACCAGCGAAGGCCACATAACCTCCATTGAAAGCATGAACTTCAGATAAAAGAGAAACATCACCGGTCATGTGCCGAGAACAACCGCTGTCGATATACCATTTACTATTCTTTACAGATTCAGGTTGCTGCGGCACCACAAACAAGGTACATTAGTTAGAAATGGAGACCCAAGCCTTTATAGTCTTGGGTACTCCAGTAACATCATCAACAATGACCACATCAGTCAAAACTTTGTTTTCAAAAAGTTTAGACTGTTTGACTGATGAGGTATTGTTAGATGTAGAATCTTTGCAAGATTCCTTAATCTTCCAAACTTGTTTTGGTTTGGATGCTTGCAGGTTAACAACTTTGGGCTTTAAGTTTTGCAAAGTATTTTGCTCAACTTTGTTGACCTTAACAGCTGGGATAGTAGGCTTAGAGTATTTCATTGAAATAGGCTTCTTTGAAAGTTTTTTAAGTTTTGAAACTTGAGAAACCTGTTTCCCAGACTGTTTCTTTGCAAGCACATGACAATTATTTATCAAATGACCTTGCTTCTTGCAGTAGAAGCAAGATCGTTGCTCAAAACAAGATTGAGATTTAGGAACAAACCGATGAGCTCGACCAAAAGAAGCATGTGTTGAACAATCACACTTGTGTGAGCATTCAACAGCAGCAGATGCTTTAGTTGAAATTTTAGAAGATTTATTTAATTTAATCGTTTTAGAAACAATCTTCTTTTGAGGTTCAGCCATAGCTTTACCTTATCCTTTTGTTATAGCATGTTCTCTTTGTTCGATAGTAATTATATGATTTTCAGGCTTGACGTTTTTCTTAACTGGTCGATACTCTTGATCAGTTATATCCTCAATTTCAATTTCCTCTTCAATAATACGAGGAAGCACAGAAAGAGTCTTTCCTAATTTAGGCTCAACTATATTTTCAGATTTAATAAGTTCAGTCTGATGAATCTTGGCCTTAATAGTTTTAACTTTCTCAACCTTTTGATTCTTACTTGTTTCAGACTCACTAGTATTAGCCCTAATAGGCTCAGGCTTACTAGTTTCAGGTTGTTCACATGCAATGATGACATTTTCAGCCTTAACTAGCTCAGGCTTACTTATATTGATGCTCACAGTTGGTTTGACAGTTTTAACATCTATCTTAGTAAAGATAGGCATCATATCATTGACATTATCCCTAACAGGCATAGGTAAATAATCCTTAGGAGGTGGGACTTGATGAAAACCAAGTCCTGCCTTACTCTTAGTGTCACTCCTCTGTGCTTGTAGGATTTCATCAAAGACTAGAGAGGATGTGGAAAAGTTTGAAAGCTTTTTCTTCAAATTTAGAACTTCAGTTTGAGATTCAACAAGTTCCCTTTTAACAGATGATAGCATATCAACATAGCTACCAATTTCGTCTTGTTGTTCAAAAATTTTAGCTTTTAGTTCCTTTTTCTCTTCCAAAACAGCTTTTAACTTTTGACCACTGGCCTTATCACTGTCCCGTAACATATTATTTGTTTCAGTTAAATTTTCTATGACAGTGTTAAGGCGTGTGGTATCCTCTCTATACCGATTTAGCTGGTTAGTTAATCTAATGCATGATACACAATATAAGGGTTCATCATGTACCTCATGCACTTCAGCCATTAGTGCCCGTTCTGTATCATCTTCATCTGGATCAGACCATTCCCAAGCATTGTTGGAAAGCAGTAGCGCAGCGGAAACCATCGCTTTTTCATCAGATCTGGTCTTCTCAGATGAGGTGGACTGAGAGGGCTTGGACAAACCGGAAGGTGGATTCTTCTTTCTGTCACATTCACGAGCAAAGTGTCCATAGTTGTGACACTGGTAGCATTTTACCTTGCTCTTATTGAATCCAAGACCCTTCTCTTCCGCATTAGTGACGTTCTTCCTCCCAGTCTTCTTCAAGAAAATTTTTACACGTCTTGTGAGCATAGCCATGCTCCATTTCAAGTCCATTCTTTCAAGCTCTTCTTGATCAATTTGACTGAAATCTTCTTCAGTCATATTCACAGTGCTGTTCTTGTTGGATAGGAAGTCATCATACGCTGACAAGAAAGCGGTGAATACAGCAGCATGTTCCTCAGCAACTGCAGGAGATGCTCCTTTAAGATTGGAGTAAGTACCACCCCCACTAGCAGAGTTTGTGGTAGTATATCCAAAACCACCAGATAAGTTAGGAGCACCAGAACCCCCAGAAAAGAATGCAGACCCAGCATCTTGATTTGCTGCAGCAGGAACATCCACACCATATAACATGGGATTTTGAATATGTGCAGTAGCCTTAGTCTCCTTTTTCTGCATGTCCAAGAGGTCAGCAGCAATCTGTCCAATTAGATCATCAAGCTCCATATCCATTATATCCTCATCTTTTTCCATCAGCAGCACGTGTGTATTCCATTTCTTTGGTAATGAACCCAGAAGCTTCTTGTTTACATCAGTTTTGTCGAGATTTACTCCACCCTCAACCAATTCACTTACGAGCTGAGAATATCGACTACACATATCTTCCAGAGACTCAGTAGGTAACATGTCAAAGACCTCAAACTGTTTCTTAACCAGATCCAGTTTGTTTCTTTTGTACTGATCACTACCACCACATTTCTTCTCAAACCCTTTCCATAAATCATAAGCGGTCTTGTGATGGCGTAGTTGTCTCAAGATCTGTTGAGGTAAGGCCATAGTAATCGCAGAGTAGGTCTTTCGTTCGGTATCGAAAGCCTTACGCTCTTCAGGAGTCATTGATTTGATGGACTTTTCAGGAATAGGTCCATTAAATATACCGGTTCGAACAGGACGTTCATATCGTTCTTCAAGATAGATCAGCATCTCAGCATCGTTGAAAGATACAAAAGCTTCAAACTGTTGACGCCAGTCTAAGTAGTTCATACCCGTAGTGTACATCGGTGGTTTGTTTGTAGAACCCACCTCACTTGAATGCTGAGCATTGTTCCAACCTGTTGAAGTGAAGTAGAAGTAGACATGGTAATGAAGTAGAAAATGACTGTTCAAAAAATTTGAAAAATTGTAAAATGCGACACAAGTGATATGTCGCAGAGGCTATGTCGCAAAAAGACTAGCAGCGACACAATTATTATGTCGCAACTGATCAGACAGCGACACAAGTGTTATGTCGCAGGTTCTATGTCGCAGTATTAAGGTCGCTGAAGACCTTGTGTCGCAACACTATGTCGCAGAATTAAGGTCGCTGAAACCCTATAGCGACACAATATTATGTCGCACACTGTGTCGCAAAAACGGCGCTGTCAGTACGAACAAGCCTCAAAAACACAGATTTTCGAACCCTAAATGTTTTTTATCCAAAAACCAATAAAGATACAGCTTTCTAGGTTCAAAAACACTACAAAACAACTATATAGCACCAATAAAGAAGATCAAACACTAATAAAATGTCAAATGATCAAGAAAATGCATAAAAGTTTAACCAAAATGATTTGAAACCACTATCAATCATAGATATTGGCTCTGATACCAATTGTGGATCCCAATGGGGTGATCTTTACTCAAATCATAAGGTTAATGAAGACAAGAAGACAAAGCAAAAGATATAAAGTTTGTAATAAATGATAATCAAATGAAAACAAAACTTTATATGCACCAATCCCCAAAATATTCTCAACAAAATCAGTGTAGCAGCCAAATACAGAGAATAAAAATGATTGGAAAATGTCTTGCCCTAAATATCTCTAACTTTGATATTTATACTAAACAGACTGGCCGTTTTGCGACACAAGCCTTGTGTCGCAGAGATCACTATTGCGACACAAGCACTGTGTCGCAACTACAACTAGTGCGACACAAGAACTGTGTCGCAGTACACAGAAAATGTAATTATTCTAAGTCTATTACATATACAGACACAGTACAGACTTGACCAACTGACAGACACTCTAATATGTATCAACATATAACAAACAAATTCACATCAATTTGATGAATTTGATTAGAAGACACGAATAACACAAAACTAAACCTTCAAGTTGATGATCAATTCCAACGGATTAAACTTCACTTTGATGATCAATTCTGTAAGAAATCACTAAAACGAACCTTTTTGATGGAGTAATTTCACAAATCGAAGATGAATTTATGAAATTTATACAATCACAGTAGGACGAACTTCAAACACCCATTTTGTTCAATTTCTTCAAATTCGATGGAATTATGGATTGAATTTTGTGAAATTGATGCTTGATTCTTGTTCCTTGATCAATAGTGTTCAAATCTATCGGATTACTTTCACAAAAACTCAATCAAATCTATGAAATTGGTCTTGAAATCACGAAGTTGACTTTTATGTTGACTTTTTCTTGATTAAAATCTTTAAATCTTCAATCACACAAGCTTTGATACCAATTGTTAAACATATTCAAACAATTCTATGATGATTTGTATAATAATTGAGAGAGTTTCCTTTGGAAGTGTATTTCTATTAATGAGTAATGAACTTGAAAACTTACAAATGCTTAGGTTTAACTACCTATTTATACTCTAAGTGTTAATCACATGATAAAGCACTAAACAAGGTTTACAATATATATTTTAATATCTAACACTGTGTTTTGCGTCCATGTGGAGCAAAACATGATAATTTTTTTTTGAGGGGTAAATTCTTTTAATTCTTTTTTTATGGGGCACTTGTGACAATAACCCTTATTTATATCATAGTGTCACACCCTGATTTCTAGTGGGAGCGCGACGTGCGCGGATCATGAACAAAGATTACAATGAACGACTTCTAAGAGAGTCGCTAATTAACACCGTTAAATTACATAGTCTTAGCAAAACCATTACAAACTTTAACGAATAACTAGCTTGATTCAAATTGACAAAGTTCATGCTATGTCCTTCCAAGTGAATGCAACTCCTACGTCAAAAAGTGCGACACAACGGCACAACTACCTAGCGTCGTAGTTACCTGAGAATACATGCTAAAATACGTCAACATAAAGTTGGTGAGTTCATAGGTGTAAGCATTTGTAAAGTAGACCCGTGGTTACGAGATTTCAAGTTATTTTGTCTTACCACAATATCAAAGTGTATTACTATTGCCATAAGCTCATGAATTGAAACCTTAACAATTTAGTTGCCTCGCAAGTGTTCTATTCACAACACTCGTAGTGGGTCAAATGATTATGCGTCCGTTTTTCGAGTTGGCGCGACCAACCCGGACGGGGGTGTCAACCCAATAGATCTATTCACAATATTCGCGTTTAAGTCCATAACTAACAATTCATGATAGAGGCCCATATAATTTGAACAGTGGAAACTTATGCAATATGTAACAATTTATATGTACTTGTAACCACAAAAGAAAAAGCATGTATTCTCACCCCAAAACATATCAAAGCGTTTAAAAATAGGGGCTATGAAACTCACAGTTCGAGCGTGAGCGTACAGATGGATGTATGCATGTGTTGACCGGGTCTGACTCCTATCCAAGTCCTAAGAACACAAGCTAATTAGTTTCTCAACTAATATGGTTTGTTAGGATTGCTTAGCTAGTTAATTAAATTACAAAGTGCCGTTAAGTTTGGAATTTCCATTTTATTTACGTTATCGGTAATTGTTCGAGTTTCAACAAAGTAATGGAAATATATGTATACAGCATCTAAAAATTACAAAACTTGGCATGAAACATGAAATATAGTTTAAAAATTTTCTGTGAAAATTTGGGGATTTTTAGACTTATGGATTATTTATAATCATTTTATGTCTAAAAAGTGGGATAAATATGGGAAAAATAGTAATTATTCACGAAAAATTCTGGAAATTTTACCAGATCAGTTTCTACCAATTTTTAGGTTTGTGTAAAATTTTCAAGTCGTTTTGAGTATTGGAACTTTGGTTCCTAACATTATGTGTTTTAACAAAACGTTATTCGAAAAACATATCAAAAGACATCCAAAGAGTGTGTAATTTTGAGGATGGTGTTATTTTCTGAGGAGAATGACACTGGAATTTTCCCATAATAATTTGGTGTCGAAAAGTATTTTTCATGATTATTTCACCTTTTATAGGCTTTATTTGCATTAATTTTGGAAAAATACTTATGTTTTTCCAAAAATTCCCATTTTTTTTTTCAAGATTCTTTTCATGATCTAGTTACTGAGAAAAAGTAATCACCAAACTTTTAACACGTTTTACCTAACACTTATGTGTTGGATCTATTCTTGTGATTTGAATGTGAATTGAATATAATCCGAGAGTATAAGTACGTATGTATATGAATGAATAAGAACAAGTAATCAAATGCTTCTATATTACTATTACAACTCTGTTACAAGCTCTAATATCTCTCTCAATATGATATACAAACATACGCTCAAAACTCTCTGGTTCAACAACAACTAAATGAGAATACAAGTCCTGTATTTATACTGATGTTGCTTCTGCGACTTTATTCTTATGCGACTTTAATTTGAGCTGCGACTTTGTTGTGAGACTTTGTTCCTGTGAGACTTTGTTGACCTGCGACTTTGTGCCTGCGAACTTGTACCTGCGAACTTGTTCTGCGAATTTATTATTAAGTTCGCATATAGTATTTCTGCGACACTAACTTAAAGTCGCATGACCAGTTTTTCACTTACGAATGCAAATCCTATTTTTATATCTAACAATCTCCCCCTAGGATTTAGCATCTTGATTTTCTTGAATATCTTCTTTGAAGATCTTTCTTTATATTTCTGATAATTCAGCTTTTTGTCTTGAATCTTTTGAATGTCTTTGACATTTAGAACTTTCTTTTTGAGTTCTAGTCTTCTCTTTTCCTTTTTGACTTTTCTTCACACATGATTGTTGACTTTGAACTTCTTCTCTTTTGTAATCTTTTCTTTTAACCTTCTTTTTAGATAGACTGTCAGCAGTCTTCTCTTTATATTGACATTTCTTCTGAATTTATTTCTTGACTCTCATTTCTTGCTTTAGCTCCCCCTTAAGTACATATCTTGATCTTCTGGAGCTTTTAACTTTTACTTTGACATAATCTCTTCTTTATTTTTATTTTATTTTTTTTCACTTGAGCTTGTAACTTTAATCATTCTTCCTTGATTGTAATTGTGATATAGCATGAACATCTTGAACATGTCATTCTTGGAAGAGTGTTTTTCTCATTCTTTTTAGTAACCAAAGGTAAGCAACAATTCATTTGATGTAATCTCAGAAAAGTTGATTGTATAATCAGAAAACATATTTCTGAAAATACTATAACTCCTGGATCACATAGATTACCAGTTAACACTATTATTGAATCAACTAAATGTTTCAATTGAGTGACCTACGTTCAATGTTGGCATTGATGTTAGCATTGGCAGGATTTTCATTCAATCATTGTGGAATACCATTTTAGGTATCACTATGAATGTTCCGGCAATATCACATAGATATGCAAAGTGTCACTTAGACATAGAGTGTAATAATACACATGTGTCCTAAAATTATATTCTTTTCAGGCTCTAGACTCGATTAGTGCATTAATGATGTCAGGGACTGGAGCAGACTGTCCTCTTGTTTCAATATCAACAAACTCCAACAGAGTTGTCGATAGATTATGTGTAAAATCTCCGTGAGAATACTGAAACAAGAATTTGTTAAGAAATTCTTGAGTGGTTAGGAGGGTATATGTGCATTGCATCACTGGGTCCATGATGTCTCCTTCAATACCAGATATCAACACATGATTTCCGATAGTAGATGTGGCTACCCGGCGATTATTTGTTTAGTGAGGGTTTGCTTTTTCTTTTAACCCTTTCACACACTCCTCACTCAACCTTACTCAAATTTTCTACTCCACCCTCAGTTGGCAATGGATTTAAAATTATGTTGTTCTGTACTAGAATTTTCACCCTCTCTCTTTCTAAGACCTAAACTTTCGTCCTATTTTGGAAAGTGGCTCCTTTGGTAAATCCAACCGGTTCTGGAGGATTATAGGAGTAGTTTATAAACTAACACTCTTAGTACAGAAAACAGCATTTTGCCAAATAATTTGATTGAAATTGGTAATCTGATTATTCATCGATCCTTGGAATCTTGAAAAAGTCTTTGAGAATCTTTCAAAGTGTTGTGCAATAAGCAAATAGATTTGAACACTTGAAAGTTTTGGATTTTGAAAAATACTCCCCCTTAACATATGCATAAGATTTATAAAATTTTACATATGAAGGTGAGTTATAAAAACAAAATCTCTTTTTCTTTTGAAGATCGGGTTTTACTCTATTTTTGAGTAAAAGCCATCATGCATCACTTATGCAAACTATTTCAACTTTTGATTCTCCCCCTCAAAATATGACAGAATTTTGCAAATCGAGTTGAAAATGACAGATTATTGCTTAAGTGAAAGCATGCCTAACTGAGACACCAAAAAGTGAAATCGTTTTTCATCTAAAGGTTTGGTGAATAGATCGGCCAATTGATAATCTGTTTTGACAAAAAATAACTCGATATGCCCTTTTTCAATGTGATCTTTTATAAAATGATACCGAATATCTATGTGTTTTGTTTTTGAGTGTTGAACTGGATTGCAAGAAATAGCAATCGCACTCTGAGAATCACAATAGATAGGTATCTTTTCAAATTTAAAACCATAGTCCAAAAGTTGAGACCTCATCCACAAAACTTGTGAACAACAAACAGCAGCTGTAACATATTCTGCCTCAGCTGTGGATGTTGAAACACAATTTTGCTTCTTGGAAGTCCAGCTTACAAGTTTATCTCCCAAAAATTGTACACCACCAGAAGTACTTTTGCGATCCAGTTTACAACCTGCATGATCTGCATCTGAATAGGCTGTTAGTTCAAAACCAGTGTCCTTAGGATACCACAACCCCTAGTCAATTGAATATTTAAGATATCTTAAAATTCGTTTGACTGCTTGAAGATGTGAATCCTTTGGAGCTGCCTGATATCTAGCACAGATACATGTAGAATACATGATATCTGGACGGCTCGAAGTTAAATACATTAAGGAGCCAATCATGCTACGATATAAAGTTTGATCAACTGATTTACCCATGGTATCAACATTTAAGCGAGACCGAGCTTCCATGGGTGTGGATATGGGTTGACAATCTAGCATTTTGAATTTTTTCAGAAGATCAAAAATATATTTTGTTTGATTGATAAAAATTCCATTTGATAGTTGTTTGACATGCAACCCAAGGAAAAAATTCATTTCACCCATCATGCTCATTTCAAATCTAGATACCATTAATGCCGAAAAGTTTTTGCAATATTTGGCATTAGTGGATCCAAATATGATATCATCTACATATATTTGAATTAATATGATATCATCCTTTTGTTTCTTAATAAAAAGAGTGGTGTCAAGTGTACCCTTTGAGAAACCGGATTGGACAAGGAATTCGGATAACACATCGTACCAAGCTCGTGGAGCTTGCTTTAATCCATATAGCGCTTTATCCAGTCGGTATACATCATTTGGTCGCTTTGGGTCGACAAAACCTTCTGGTTGACCCACATACACCTCTTCATTAAGAATGCCATTAAGAAACGCTGTTTTCACATCCATTTGATAGACTGTGAAATTCTTATGAGCAGCATAAGCTAGAAAGATTCGAATGGCTTCAATACGTGCAACTGGTGCAAATGTTTCGTCATAATCAATCCCTTCTTGTTGACTGTACCCTTTTGCAACTAGGCGAGCTTTATTCCGAATAATGACCCCATTCTCATCCTTTTTGTTTTTGAATATCCACTTGGTACCCACAATTGATTTTCCAGGTGGTCTAGGTACAAGTCTCCAGACTTTAAGACGCTCAAATTGATTAAGCTCATCTTGCATGGCATTAATCCAATCATGATCAAGTAGAGCATCTTTAACACTTAATGGTTCAATGGAGCTCAGAAAATTTGAATATAAACATTCATTTTGAGTAGCTTTTCTTGTTTGAACTCCAGCTGATGGATCTCCAATTATTTGAGTACTTGGATGCGACTTGGTCCATTTTCTCTCAAACGGTAGGTGTTGATATTCAAATTGAGTGTTTGAAGTATCAACATAGGGTATCGGACTTGATAATTCAACCTGGGAAACATTTTGTGATTCCGGTGTAATTTCTAGCATTGATGAAGTAGATGGTGAACTAACTGGCGATGATGATTCTGGTGATTCAATTTGCACATCGTGGGAAGATTCAGGACCAGGTAGATCGATTGAGATTTCAGAAGTTGGAACAGTTTGAGAAGAATCAGCAGACGACGAGGATGTTCCAAAATATTCATCATAAAAATCTGAAAACATTTCATCAATGTCATTCATAATTGATGTTTTAGATTTGTCTGCTTCTGAACTGGTTAAATCGGGTTTTGAAGTGCTTTGTTCAAAAACCATTTCTGATAATTCGTCAAACGTGACATTGACACTTTCATTGACTAACTTTGTACGCTTATTATACACCCGATATGCAACTTTATCCTTTGAATAGCCAATAAAAACTCCTTCATCACCCTTTGGAGAAAACTTTCCTAAATCCTCACGATCATTTAACACATAACATGGACATCCAAAGATGCGGAAAAACTTTACATTTGGAGGACGATTGTTGATTATTTCATATGGTGTCTTTCCAAACCTTTTATTGATAATTGATCAGTTTTGAGTAAAACATGCAGTATTTACAGCTTCTGCCCATAAGAACATCGGTAATTGAGAGTATATGAGCATTGTGCGAGCTGCCTCAACAAGAGTTCGATTTCGACGTTCTACAACACCATTTTGTTGTGGAGTACGTGCAGCGGAATATTGATGCGTGATTCCAACCGATTCCAAATATGAAGTAAGTGTGTTATTTTTGAACTCAGTTCCATTATCTGAGCGAATTGATCGTACTTGAAGTTGAAGATTCACTTGTGTTTGTTTCAGAAAGGTGATGAGAGTCTCTGGAGTGTCTGATTTAGATTTTAAGAAGAATACCCATGTGTAACGTGAAAAATCATCCACAATTACAAGAATGTACTTCTTGCCATTGATTGATTGAATGCGCATTGGTCCACATAAATCCATATGAAGAAGATGAAGGACAGCATCTGAACTTTGTGTTGATTTGGATTTATGAGAAGCATGTTTCATTTTTCCCAGTGCGCATGATTTGCAAAGATGATCTTGATCATATTTCAGTTCAGGAAGACCATGAACAACACCAGAACGAGAAAGATTATTGATCTGATGAACATTGAGATGAGAAAACCGACGGTGCCACAACCATAATTGTTGAGAAGAGGCTTTTGAAAGTAAACATACATCAGCCATGGGTTGTGTGCTATCTAAATCAATAGTGTAGAGGTTTGTGCTACGGGTTCCGTTTAATAGTTCCTGACCATCTTCAGTTCGAACACAACAACTTCGTTTTCGAAACAGAACCTCTAAATCCTTGTCACAAAACTGACCGATGCTAAACAAATTGTGACCTAGGCCTTCAACATAAGCAACCCTTTTAATCGTGATTTTGCCTCTAACCAGATCGCCAATTCCCATAATAGCAGCATAATGATTATTCCCAAAACGAAGAGTCCCCATGAATTTTTCAATAAAGTTTATCAAGAGGGACTTATCTCCGGTCATGTGTCTGGAACATCCTGAATCAAGATACCAAACACATACCGAGATTTTCTGCAAAATCAAACCATCGAAGAATCCTTAGGAACCCATTTTTCAACGAGTTCGTCAGGGTTAGTGCAGTTTATGGTTGATTGATTTCTTTTAGGGACCCATTTTGATACAATTTGGGGCGGACTTTTACGTTTAGGAATCCATTTGGAAATCATTTTGGGTGTTGTCTTTTGTTTAGAAATCCATTTTGAAACCAATTCTTTTGATTTCCATGATCTAAATTGATATGGCATAGTAGGTTTATAGTAAGTATTACGTCTAGCTACAATTCTATCATTCAACATAGATTCATTCACATTCACAAGAAAATTTCTAGAATAACGCAAAGTATGATTACAATTGTTTGAATGCTGAAAATACAACGAAACATGTTTGTTGATATTATTGTAGTTACACGAATAAGAACTATTGAAAGTGCGATTTAACTTTTGACTCTTTGGACTTCGGGATTTGTCATGAAGATTTGTCGTTTTTAGATCTGAAACATGAAAAATACCAGAATTAGTATTTGCAAAATCTGATCTAATGCTCTTATTTGAAGAAATCTTAACATACTTTTTATTCTTTTGCAAAGAATAATTAGTAAACTGAGATTTCTTTGGAGCATTAACAGAGTGCTTTATACTCTTTTCTTTCAAAGATTGTTTAACAGTTGGTTCAATCTTCTTTGTTATCGTTGTTTCCAAAATCTCATCAGATTCCATAAGTTTATCAAATTCAAGTTCTTGAGAAGATTTTGAAATCGATGCTAAACTAGATGTCAAAGAAGTATTTTTGAGTTGTTCAATATTATGTAAAAGAGTTGTCCGTTCTTGATCAAAAGTTAGTTGTAGAGTGGTTATTTGTTTTTCAAGATCAAAGATTTTATTTTCCAAAATTAAATTTGGAATATAAATTTTTGTTTTAACCACTTGTTCCATAACCTCGTCTTGATCAATAACAGGTGTTGAACAACTTGGAAAATAATCCTCAGAAAGTGGTATTTTCCTAGAGCCATAACTTTCATTTAATTTCTCATAATTAAATGAAAATTGTGCATTTTCAGTTTTTTTTCTATTAAAATTCTCAATAACTTCTTCTTCATTGGTAGTTTTTACAAAAAACATTTTTAAAATACTGCCCATGTCACCGTAGTTATACAAGGTAGGTACTTTAGAAATAGCCTTTTGTAAATAGCAGGGATTTTCAAAACCTAGTCCTTCTCTTGGATTATAGAATTTGATATCCTTAGGTTTGTTTAAAAAAATGGTTTGATCAGTTTGGCCGCGTTTAAACAACTTATCTTGAAGTTCTTTGATTTTGTTTAACAAACTCATCTTTTCATTAATTGCATGATCGTACCTTTGTTTAACACGATTTTCAACGTCTTTTGATGCTTTACATTGAGATGAAATTTCAAGGATTTCAGTTATTAAAGATTTATTTTCTTTTTCAAGTTTCTCATTAGTAATGAGATACTCATCCCTATGAAATTTGTAAACATCCCTTTCCCGAGTCACAGTTTTTAATATAGCAAGTTTACTTTCTAATTCTATTTGCAGTTCACGCACATGAATTCTTTCATCTTTTAATTTAGCAGTTAGATTAGCATTCATAGTATGCAATGCTGTTGGGACATGTTATTGTGACAATAGATCTAGCTTGTAATAGGACTAGTGTATTTATTATCAATCTTCATAGATTGGTTTAGACTTGTAAATATATGATATTAACTTGTTATTAGTATTTGTTAAATGTTATTAGACAAATATCGATTTTAAGTTAAAGACTGAATCGCGAATTGAGAAGTCAACTCGCAGGTCAACAGACTTGCGAGTTGAGATCTCAACTCGCAGTCCAATCTGGACTCGCAGCTCTCAGCTGCGAGTTGAGATCTGGGCTCGCTGTAAACTGGACTCGCAGGTCTTACCTGCGAGTTGAGTTTTGGACTCGCAGTCTATCTGGACTCGCAGGCCCATGGGCTGCGAGTTGAGTCAACTCGCAAGGCCCATGGCCTGCGAGTTGAACCAGATATAAATATTTTAAATACTGCTCATTATTAAGGATCTAGGAATCCGTGCTATTTTTACACACACCAAATATTTAAATATTCTCTCCTCGAAATTCGTGCTGATATAAAGGCTATCATTGAATAGGCTCGGTTTTGATTGTTTAACACTAGTTGATATCAAAACGAAGCTTGTTAATTGATAGATTAGTTATATAAGCCTAAAACTTTAAGTATTGAGGGATTCCGCACCTCAATACCTAAAAGATAATTCGTTATCGCTAACCAAGATCTAGAGACTTACAATTGGTATCAGAGCTTTCGGGCTTAGAAACGTTGTGGTTACAAGGTTTTTGGTTATATAACATCTTTAGGGTCGTTTTTCGAACGAAATCTACGGATTTATTCGTTAAATACCAAAAAGTTTCAGTTCCCAGATTTCGAGGCGCCGTTTTGCGAGTTGAGATTAGGGTTACTGTTATCTGCGAGTTGGGAATTAGGGTTTGAGTTGCGAGCTGAGTTTCTTGCGAATTGAGATTCAGCTGCGAGTTGAAAGTCTCTTGCGAATTGAGATTCCTGCGAACCGAGTTCCATTGCGAACTGAGTTCCTTTGCGAACTGAGATTTCTGCGAAGCGAGTTGAGATTCCTGCGAACCGAGTTCCATTGCGAACTGAGTTCCTTTGCGAATTGAGATTGACTTGCGAACTGAGATTTTTGCGAGCTGAGACTTCTGCGAACTGACATTTCCTGCGAACTGAGTTTAGTTGCGAGTTGAGATTATTGAATTCACAATATAATTTAATTTTTCACTTTAAAATGTCCGATTTAAGCCGAATGATCGAGATGGAACACGAGGTTGGAAAATCTAATGTTCCACCGAAGCTACTTAGACTTGAGGACTATTATGGGTGGAAAGACAGATTTGAAAGTTACTGTAGATTCCACGACATCACTATTTGGTTGTGTATTAAAAATGGATATGTTGCACCTACAGCTGAGGTAGGGAATGCAACAGTGATTGTGACTTATGATCGAATGAATGACCATCAGAAGAAAGAATTCACCATCGATAATAAAGCACATTCTTCAATTAAGATGAGCCTTCCTAAGGAGATCAACCATCAGTTGAAGTCTTTTCACACAGCTAAAGAGCTGTGGGACGCTCTAGAAAAGAGATGTGAGGGGAGCCCTCAGGTGAAAGCTGGTAAATGTAATCTTCTAAAAAAGCAGTTTATGGTATTTAAAGCTTTTAGAGAAGAAGATCTTGAGGCTTACACCACCCGTTTCTATCATCTATTAAGTGAGCTTGACGACCATGCTATCTTCTATAATGACAAGGAGAAAACCGACAAGTTTATTGAGGGTTTACCTTGTAAATGGGAGATGTACGGTATCATGCTGAAAGATAATGATGAAAGATATGCAACCATGACCCTAGAGAAAGCGATCGATAAACTAAGGGGTTATGATTTCTCTAAGAAAACGAGAGATACGGATTCTGATCATCTACAGAATCCTGGTCTGTACCATGGAAAGACTAGTACCTCTAATTCCTCATCCAATTTGACCACGGCTTTGTTTGCAGGTGAAATTGATGAGATTGGAGAAAAATTGACTGAAGATCTCTGTTTCATTGCTTCGGATAGCGGTGATAAACGAAACAGGAACACCACCTCAGACAAATCCACTCAAGGGCATCATAAGATGCCGATGAGTGTGAAATCAGCCGAACAACAACTTTCTGTGTTGGCATCGTTCGTTGCTTCCTATGAAAACTATATTCAAGGGAAGATAAACGATCCAGCACAATTTGATGAAGATTATGATCAGGTTGACCCTGATGACTTAGAGGAAATGGACCTCCAGTGGCAACTGGCTATGGTGTCAAGGAGAGTAAAGAATTTCCTAAAGCGTACGGGTAAGAGAGTGGTTGGAAATCGACCAGGTTTTGACAAGTCCAAGGTCAAGTGTTATAATTGTCAAGGTTACGGACACTTTGCCAGGGAATGCCAAAGACCAAAGGTTGATGCTGGAACTTCAAAACAAGATTTGGGAAGTAACCTAACTTCCAAAGTCTTAGTGGTTCAGCAAATAGACGGATCTTATGATTGGTCTACACCATCAGAGCAAGCTCTCATGGCTGAGATTGACGATCAAGAGAAAAAAATTGAATCCACTTCCTACATGCCGACTACTGAAGAACTTCAAGCTAATGTGCCACACACAGAAGTTAAGGGGATTGAGGAAGATGTTCTCTACATCAACTCGACAGAAGAAATGAGTCCCAATGATTTTGTGGCATATATGGCTGATATTCAATCTGAAAAGAAAAAGGTATGTCTAGATCTCCTTACTCTCACTGATGTGTGTTATTCAGTTACTGATCTTCAAACACAGGTTAGTGTCTTTGCAGAATCTAACAAAACCTTGACCTCAGAATTAGACTTAGCTAAGTCTGATGTTCGTCGGTTAGGTGAAGATAAATTAGCACTGAACGAGAAGATTAAGAGTGATGCTCTAGATAAGACCAGTCTGACTGACATTATAAATGAACAATGTATTAAAATAGACGGGTTATATCTAAACCTTAATGAGCTTAATAGAAATATAGCTATTAGGGATAAGGAGTTATCAGAGTCAAATATGAAACTGGTAGAGCTGAATAGAAAATTTGAAGGTTATAGAACTTCTTCTTTGACCTTAGATAGAATCATTGGCTCTCAACGTAGTGTAAAGGATGTTACTGGACTAGGATACTCAGATGTCCCTCCGCCTTTTAATGCTAATTACACTGCTTCCACTTCTGTTGACTTAGAAATGACAGATGTTAATCCTGAGACTGAGGATTTGGAAAATCAACAGTCTATTGCATCTGAGATCCAAAAAGAGACTGTCAATGATTCATCATTAACCAAGAGTACAGTCAAATCTCTCACTAAAGTACAATTCGTATCAAGTGGGATGATTGGAAGTACTGATGGAAATAATGAAGTCATTAAGAAACATAAGGAGTTACCTTCAGTGTCTTTTGATCAGATGAAGAAGGAGTATGCTAAGACTGCTAAGTCACGAAAGCAGATGTCATGCTTCAAATGTCATCAACGAGGACATGTCTCTTCTTGTTGTCCCAATAAGAAGAATGAAGTTGCTCCTAAGCGCGAGGCCAGTGATAAGTCTAAAAATATCTCTAGCACAGACAGGTTAGGTACCAGACCTGGTATTGGTATTAAACCTGTGACTGCTCTGAAAAGAGATGCGTCTCACAGTGTCTCGCCACCAAAACCTAAACGGCATGAAAACTTTGCTAAGGATCAAGTGCCGTCGAGGTTTATGACTCCGAGAAGGAACCAAAGTCACTTTGAGATTGGATCTACATCTCGTTCACAAGGAGTTAACCAAGGGTCCTATAATAATCGTAACCAAGGGCAGAAATTCCAGGGTTATGTATCGGGGAGAGTTGGAAGTCAGTCAACTCATAGACCCAGGACCACTAATCATCAGCAAGCTGATGCTCCTTCAAAAGTGACCAAAGCTCCTAATGGGAAGGATGGTTACTTTAAAGAGCTACAGTTTGTCGATGATAAGGGACAAACCAAGACCGTAATGGCTTGGGTCCCTCTTGATAACTGATTGTTTACAACTTGTATGTGCAGGAGCAGACTGGGAACAATGATAATTGGTGGTATGTTGACAGTGGATGCTCTAGGCACATGACAGGAACCAGAAGTCTACTGACAGACTTCAGTGGTGGACTGAGACAAGGAGTGCACTTCGCCGGTGATAAAGGAGGAGTAATTACTGGGAAAGGAACTGTTTCTAATGGAACTTTGACTCTAGAGGATGTGAATTATGTTGAAGAACTAACGCACAACCTAGTAAGTGTTTCCCAAGTCTGTGATAAAGGTCATCCTGTTCTCTTCACTGAGAAAGAGGCCTTGATTCTGAAGCCGGGTTTTATCATTCCCGAAAAATGGATACTGATGAAAGCTCCAAGGAAGAAGGACATTTATGCTATCAACATGAATGCTCCTATTACTTCAATGGTGTCTACCTTTCTGTTATCCAAGGCTTCAGAATCAGACTCTCTCCTATGGCATAGGAAAATGGCACACTTAAACTTTCGAAAAATGAACTATATAACCAAACATGGGTTAGTTCTGGGTGTACCACCGAAGAGTTTTGCATTTGAAGACAAGTGTATATCCTGCTTGAAAGGAAAACAGCATAAGAAACCACACAAGTCTAAAAATGTGAACTCTATTTCCTCGCCTTTTGAGTTGCTACATATGGATCTCTTTGGCCCAATAAGCAAGAGAAGCATAGGTGGCAAATGGTACTGTCTGGTTGTCACAAACGATTTCTCTAGATTCTCTTGGGTATCCTTTTTGGGATCTAAGGATGAAACTCCGGGCATTCTTATGGAGTTTCTAGATCTAATAGAGAACATCTATAGAAAAAGAGTTAAGAGAATTCGTAGTGACAATGGGACCGAGTTCAAGAATTCTACATTGAATGTATATTGCTTAAGCAAATGCATTCAACATCAATTCAGTGCACCATATGAACCTCAACAAAATGGTGTTGCTGAAAGGAAGAATAGAACTCTAATTGAAGCAGCGAGAACAATGCTTGCAGATTCAAGGCTTCCGGTCATATTTTGGGGCAGAGGCAGTGAATACAGCATGTCATGTTCTCAATCGGGTTCTTACGGTTAAAAAGCAGAACAAGACATGTTATGAGCTTTTGAACAAAAAGAAACCGAACTTAAAAGGGTTTGAACCCTTTGGAGTTTCATGTACGTTGTTGAAAACAAGTCACCAACCTAAATTTGGTGAGAAGGCTGACGAAGGATACTTCCTAGGTTACATGCCTAACTCACCAAACAAAAGGGCCTTCAATAAAAATTCGGGACGTGTTGAAATAGTTTATAACATCGAAGTTACGAGCTATACACATGACTCACATAAGGGATTGGATTGGCAGTTTGACTATTCAGATCTTTTCAAGTCATTTAAAGTCCCTATCAGTGACTATGTCAGTAACTCAGACATTCCTTGTAAGTCTCTAGATCTTGGTTAGCGATAACGGATTATCTTTTAGGTATTGAGGTGCGGAATCCCTCAATACTTAAGGTTTATTGCTTATATAACTTTGCAATTAATTAACAAGCTTCGTTTTGATATTAACTAGTGTTAAACAATCAAAACCGAGCCTATTCAATAAATGCTTTTATATCTGCACAGATTTCGAGGAGAGAATACTTAAAATATTTGGTGTGTATATTTTTTTGGCACGGATGTCTAGTTTTTTCAATAATGAGCAGCATTAAAATATTTATATCTGGTTCAACTCGCAGGCCATGGGCTTTGCGAGTTGACTCAACTCGCAGCCCATGGGCCTGCGAGTCCAGATGATTGCGAGCCCAGATCTCAACTCGCAGGTAAGACCTGCGAGTCCAGATATCAGCGAGCCCAGATCTCAACTCGCAGCTGAGAGCTGCGAGTCCAGATGGTTGCGAGATGAGATCTCAACTCGCAGGTCAAACCTGCGAGTTGACTTCTCAATTCGCGAATTTTGACTTTAACTTGAAATCGATACTTGTTCAATAACATTTAACAAATAATAATAACAAGTTAATATCATATATTTACGAGTCTAAACCAATTTATACAAGTTTGACAATAAATACACTAGTCCTATTACAAGCTAGATCTGTTGTCACAATAATATGTCCCAACAGACTCCCCCTTGACAATAGCTCTAGCGTCGTTATCTTCAACTTTGTCCTTGGTCTTCACTTGTAAATTCTACTGCCCATATGAATCTTCATTCTAACACAAGTCTTCACCATTAATTGATAATCTCTTGCAAGATCACCCCATGCTTCAGTCGTCAGGATCCTAATTTCGTTTAACTTCAATAGGTCCTTCTTCGACAGATTCATCAGGTGTCGATGGTCATAGACTGTCAGAATTACTCTTTCTCCTCCTTCAACTTCATCATCAGCTTCAACCATGACAGCTTCACCAGTCTCAGAATCCACGTGCCAATTCAAAAGATTTCCCAGAATATTCTGTGGCATAGGTTTTAGTGGTATCTGCTGTATGCACTTGACAGCTGGATAAGTTTTCTTCCTTAATCTTCGGCCAGTTCTCTGACTTCGTTCCTTTAATTTGATCGTCTTTCCGACTCTTGGCTTAATCTTCTCAAACTTCATTGATCTACCCTCAGTCCGAATGATTCTCTCAACATACGTTGCGTAGGGATCATTACTGGGATTTATCAGTTCTAAGCGTGCCAAGTCTCGAATTTCAAATCGAGGAAGCGAACTGAATACTTTAAGCTTCTTATCGAAATATTGAACTCCGTCAAATCTTTTGATAGCGAAAAGTTTCAAGTCAGAATCAAAATACCAGCCGATGATCCCCTTCCTTGGAGCTTTCTTTCCAGTTATATCTACTTCAGACATCCCAACCTTTTGCTTTCTCCTTTTCAGAGGTCTAAACATGGGATTATTTCTGAGTTTCTCTGGAAGGTCATCTTCTGATTCAGAACTGGTTGAGTCATCTAGACTTTCATCTAATTCAACGACCCTTTCTCCATCTTCTTCCTGGATGACCACTTTAGTTGTAGATGGGCTTACAATGTGTTCAACAACATCAGCGTCAAGATCTACATATTCGTCTGCCCCATCATTAACAATGAAAGTCCAATCTTCAGGAGGTACAAACTCTCCTTCTTCAAGGTCAAAGTCAATGTCCTCATCTAATTCATCTGGCATGTCGCCTTCAGAATCTGATAAGTTCAACATTTCATGACCTATAGAAATATATACACAAATAGATTAATATCATAAGTTCTTTCATTGATTTCCCTGAATCAATCTAAGATTTTTCTTATTAATCCCTTTGTGTATTTAAAATATATTATATATATATACTTATTCAAATCTTTCATCGATTATGATAATCGATCTAAAATTTGAATAAGTCTTGTAATATACGAACATCATATATTATATGATCTTATAACTCTTTTATCGATCATAGTCAATCTAGAATTACAAAAGGCTTATAATATACAAACATTCATAATTATAACATTTTAAACATTCAAGTTTAAACATCTTAATTACAGAATTATATTACAAAATAATTCAAAGTTACAATGTATTAATAATTACAATCAGTCTATATTAATACAAGTGTCACCTTCTTCAGCTCCACCCTTCGCAGCACCAGCTCCACTACCACTTGCTTCAGCAGACTCCCCCTGAAATGTAGTCTGCTGACCAGTCGTTGAAGGACCGGCCAGCTCACTATCTTTTCCAGCTGCAGGACTCTTGATATATCAATACCTCCCCTTGAGATGGCTTGTCCTTCAGAAGGCTGATGACCAGGCGATCCAGTCTATCAATTTGCCTCTGCTTGTCAGCTACATCATCTATCAGATTGTTATTCGTCTTGATGAGCAGTGAATAGGCATCATTCTGATTAGTCATGTTATCAGACATAGACAGCATTTGAGAAATCAAGAATTTGACGGTTTCTTCCAACTCTCGAACTCTGGACTCTAAGCTATTAATATGATCAGAATCAGTCGCAGAGGAGGTGGATGGAGCAGCAGTAGTGGTGGTTGGTGGCGTGGGAGCGGGCGGTTGCATTTTCTTCGCTATCTCGGTAGCGACATCGGTTAATAGACGCGCTGCGACCCTGCTAGATTTGGTGGTTGGGTGCGAAGACGGGCGAACCAAAGCAGCAATCATTTCAGCCTCTAAGGGCGTAGAACTGGATTGTAGATGAGCTGCAGAGGTTGAAGCTGTTTGTCTGAGCAGTTTGCGAGGTCGAGTAATGAGCACCTCCTCCTCTTCTTCTTCATCCTCATCTTCATCAACCAAAACAAAATCGGGATCTTGGTCCACGGCTTTCCTCTTTAACTTCAATTCCGGATCCATAATCAACTTTGATCCTTGACGAATCATCCCTTCAGGGATACCGGAGACAAACCCTGGTGGTCCAGTCTCATCATCATCATCAGACTCAGATTCAGAAGCCGAAGCAGCTTCTCCATCTCTGCCCAATGGACCGGCAGCCTCTGGTGCCTCAGTGGTGGGTTCTGCAACCCTTGGTGCTTCAGCAACATACTGATCCACATCTTGCATGATGGGATCATTGGCATCATCAGTATCAGCCAGTACTTGTTGCACCACTTCGGCTGCAACATCAGCATTAATCTCTTGCCCAGATTGATGCACCTGAATCAAAACCTCCTCGATCAGTTCTTGTGGCTCAGGGGCACCCTCTGCCACATCAACATCCAGCCAACCATGATTTGGTGGCGTCACATAATCTGGATTAAGCAAAAAACCAAACAGCTCTGTCGGCTGTGGCTGCATCTCAAACCTCCTTGAAGTTTGCATAAACATGGCATTATAAGCCCTCAGCCCGATGGTATCAACTTTTAAATCAGCTTGAAAGTCTGGCAAGTCAGGAATCGAAGCCCGAATGATAAGCATACAAAATCTGGGATATAGCATAAACTGAGACCTGACACCTCCCAAGATTTGTCTAACAAATTCTCCAAAAACATAGTCTGAAAAACTGTATGGTTTATTGTAAACCAGTGACAGTGCAGCCGATAATAGAGAAGAGCTAAGCTCATCATATCCTCCTTTCTTTGGCCCAAAGATCGTGACCAAGACATGGAGTAAAAATCTCCATTCTCCGAACACGAGAGCTTTCAGAAACTGACGGCCTCTCTTGGGTCCAACATACCCCATACGTCCTAAAGCTCCCTCGATAAAGTCCAACGGAAACTCAGTTGGTCCATCTTCCAGCTCCACAGTTCCCAACTGTAAAATGTTCCTAAGATCTGAAGCAGAAAAGATAACAGGACGATCATTTATTCTTGTCTGGATGACTGGAGGATTCACCGATGTATCATATACAATATTTGCCCAGAACTGGGTTAGTATATCTCGTGATAGGGCCGGTGACTCGGTGATAGCATATCGAATCCTCGATCGTGCCAGATAAGAAAGAACCCGAGTCAATCTAGATGCACCACGGGCATCTACGTCTAAATCGACCAGAACATTATGATGTCCAACGAATTGTCGAGCCATATCTGTAATATCAAAGATCACACAAATGTTAGACAATTAGTTTAACAAATATTGAGAGACTTATATAATCTACGAACTACAATTGAACTATTAAGTTAAGAAACTTAATTAACAATTATAGTCGTTCATTATATATAAATTCAATAAATCTAATGTTCGAATGTTCGTTTAAAGGTAATACAGCTTATTACTCAAAGTCGTAAGCCTTATAACCATTTAAAGTGTACAATTTTACGTGTTTTTCATTTAAGTCTACACGTCTAATTGTTAACTAATTTATAACTCTTAATTAATAAAAATCTAGAGTTCGTAAATTAAATTAAATTACAAATTAAAAAGAATTTCAACTCGCAAGCAGTTCAACTCGCAGGTCAACATAAGTCAACTCGCAAGTTCAACTCGCAGGTCAACCAAAGTCAACTCGCAAGCTCAACTCGCAAGTTCAACTCGCAGAGTCAACAAAAGTCAACTCGCAAGTTCAACTCGCAGAGTCAACAAAAGTCAACTCGCAAGCTCAACTCGCAAGTTCAACTCGCAGAGTCAACTCGCAAGTCAACTCGCAGGTTGGACTCGCAAGTTGGACTCGCAAGTCAAACTTGGAGTTCAACTCGCAAATGAAATGTTGACCCGTTGACCTGCGAGTTGAGTTGGATCTCAACTCGCAGGATGAACTGCCATGGTGACATCATATTAATTTTCAATTTTGAGAAGTTTTTAGCATGATCAGCCTATGTCCTTAGTTCCAACATACTCCTATTAACATAAACCCTAAGGTTTCGTGTTGATTTGAGCACAACATTAAGATTTTAGTAATTAAAAAACAAAAACCCTCATTTTTTTATAAAAATGTCGATTGTGGATTAATTACGCGGTGGAAACTCGTGATATATACCTCAATAGATTCGAAATGCAAAGTAGGATATAATGTATATAGTCAAAGGTTCGTTGTACAAGCTGAAATTTCGAAAATAAAATCGAAAGGAGTTTCGGCTCGCAGAGTGTCTAGGTTCGCAGGTGTGTTTGGATTCGCAAGTGTGTGGAATCTGAACCCGCAGCCCCCCTTTTGACATATTTGAACTCGGCTCGCAGAACTCAACTCGCAGAGTTGAGTTCAACTCGCAGCCATGTCAACTCGCAGCACTGTTCTCGGCTCGCAGTTTTTGTCTAAAAAATTACATTTTAATTACAAAACGTCATCATTTTTTTTTTTTTTTTTTTTTTTTTTTTTTTTTTTTTTTAAGTTCCTAAAAATAAACAAGTCTAAAATACACGTATCTTTCACTTGTTTTTCTCATGGAATAGTGCACAAGTCTAAAATAAAATATTTTTCACTTGTCGTTCTTAGAAAAACGCGCACAAGTCTAAAATCTGAGGATCTTTCACTTGTGATGCAGTAATACGAACAATAGAAACATAAGAAAAATAAAATAAAGAGAAATAAGATAAAATGAAATAAATAAAAGTTCAATGATTCATAATAAACATTTGTATCAAGTACCCTTGTATTAATGAAACACTTTGACTAAAATAAAATTACAATAAAATAAAGTAAAATAAAATATCCTAATCGAGGGCACTAAGAAATTTATCGACAGTGGGATCATATCAGAAGGAAACAGCTGAACCAAATGATGAGTACAAAGTCTAAGAAGATTGTTAGTATGCATACCTTATGAAATTCACAATAAGTTACATAAGAACTCACAACTTAACCATTTATCAACTTACATTTATAAGAGTATAACTTGGTTACCTATATCCACAAAATATAATATTCACATCAAAATGAAGTGATTTAAATATCATAGACAGTTCAAGATGATTACCGATATTATAATCCATATAAACACAGTCTATACTGATTTCCGAGCAAACCTTTTATTGTTTGTATGTGTATTACCAAATGTGATTCAAAAATGACATACTGAGAAATTTAGTAAAAACACATAACACTGTTTCTTTCACTTTGCAAGATAGAGGTCACTAAATGATGTTCTTTTCGAAACATATGACATACCCTTGAGTGAATTTATAAAATGTGACAAACATCAAACCCGTTTTGTAGATACTAGTGGTTCTAGATCTGTACTTAGTACAACATAAGATCCCTTAGTATAGACAAACCAAGCTTGAAACCATTGGCAAAACTAAAGGGGTCAGGTCTGTACTTAGTACAATAGAGACACCAGTAATTTCACTAACAGCCATAATTCTTATTATTTGTCTTGACATATTTTCATAGATTCTAGATAACAGTGTATAGTCAGACTATCGTTCATCAATTAAGACTTATGTCATACGTCATATAGTAAATCACACGAGATAACACTCAGAAGATTTATAGCTTATTATATGCTCAGAAATCAAAGCAGACATTGCCTACCAGTACATCATATAATGAAGCTATCTAGATCTAAAGTTTTTCAAGTAGATTATATCGTGTGGAGAGAGGAGTATACTAAAATAAAGATAAGTGAAGGCCTGGTTTTAAAGATGTAAAGTTCATGTAACAAATTTGAATCTACTAACACATCTAACTTAAGACTTTTACCTACATTTATTAAGCCAATTCCTCTAATTTACTATCATTTCCCATTTGATAAAGACTTAACCTTTATCGGAGGCGATTCCCCAACGGTAACAAGCAAATGAATGCTATACGCCATACCCCTTTTCCTTTTTTTTTATTTTAAAAATGGCATAAACTAATAAATAAGACCAGCTAATTATTACAAATCAACTCCATGGAAGACTAATCCTCTGGATTTCTCATTCCATTTAGTTGCACCAATTTCTCGAATCGAGCTCTGTCGAACGCTTTGGTGTATAAGTCTGCTAAATTATCCACAGATGGAACCTTAGCTAACTTTATCAGGTTCTTCTCAGCACAGTCTCTAATAAAGTGATGTCGAATGTCAATATGTTTAGTTTTGCTGTGTTTGACCGGATTATTGGTTATTGAGATCGTTGATTCATTATCAATCATCATAGGAGTATTTGTTATACTCAACCCATAATCAAGCAATTGTTGTTGTATCCACAGAACTTGGGAACAACAGCTGCCAGCTGCAACATACTCGGCTTCACATGTAGAAATGGCTACTGAGGTTTGCTTCTTGCATTGCCAAGAGACCAGTCTACCTCCTAGGAATTGACATCCACCGGTTGTAGACTTTCTATTCTGATTGCATCCTCCGTAATCAGAATCAGTGTAAGCAACAAAATCTAAGTCTCCATCAGTCGGATACCAAAGTCCCAGCTTCGGTTTCCCTTTGAGGTAACGAAGAATCCGTTTTACTGCTTGCATGTGAGATTCTTTAGGAGTAGCTTGATATCTTGCGCAGACACATACCGCAAACATTATATCAGGCCTTGATGCTGTAAGATACATTAGTGATCCAATCATGGCCCTGTAAAGAGTAGGATCCACGTCTCTATCACTCGATGTATCTGGACCAATACCATGGGCTTCTGGAATGGGAGTATGAAAAATTCTTGATTCTTCCATCTTGAATCGTTCTAGAAGCTCATTAGTATACTTAGTCTGATGAATGAAATATCCATCTTTCTTTTGATCGACTTGCAATCCTAAGAAAAATGTCAATTCACCCATCGCTGACATTTCAAACTTGTTCTTCATAACCTTTTCAAATTCACTACACATCCTTTCGTCAGATGACCCAAAGATGATATCGTCAACATATACTTGAACAAGTAGAAAGTCTCTTCTTTTCCATTTCACAAAGAGTGTACTGTCAATTCTTCCTCTTGTGAATCCATTTTCAAGAAGATAAGTGGACAGTGTCTCATACCACGCTCTCGGAGCTTGATGTAATCCATATAGAGCCTTATCGAGACGATATACTCTATCTGGATACTTTGGATCAGTAAATCCCGGTGGTTGAGAAACATACACCGTTTCTTTGACTTTGCCATACAAGAAGGCACTTTTAACATCCAGCTGAAATACTTTTATTTTCTTTGAGGCTGCAAATGCTAAAAATAACCTAATTGCTTCAAGCCTAGCCACAGGCGCAAACACTTCATTGTAATCAATCCCCTCTTGTTGATTAAAACCTTGGACAACTAGACGAGCTTTATTGCGAATTACGATTCCTCGATCGTCTTTCTTGCACTTAAATACCCATCTAGTTCCAATTGGATATTCCCCAACAGGTAGGTCAACCAACTCCCAAACTTGCAATTTTGTGAACTGAGACAGTTCTTCCTGCATTGCCTCGACCCACGAATTTTCCTTCAAAGCTATCTGAACATTCTTAGGTTCAATTTATGAGATAAAGCATGAATATAGACATAGATTTGAAATCCCTGTCTCGTTCATTTCAGCATACAAGCTTGAATGAGTGGATGTACTAGCTTTAGATTGATTTCGAGTCAGAACAGGAGAATTTGGATCACCGATGATATTATCAATTGGATGAATCCTATTAGTTCTTGTTGAAGTAACAGGTTCAACTGGAATATCATCCTGTAAGTTGGTACCAATTTCCTCCAAAGGTGGTATACCTTCATTAGTAGTTGATATCCTTAATTGTCTCAGAGGAGTAAGAAAATCATCCATAATCCTTTGAGAAGCAATTTCAGGATCTTCACTCTCTAGAGGTATATCATCTTGAGGTAGTTGTGACTCGATAGGAGGGACAACATCAGTATCGACAATATTCCTAGCATCAGACGTTTGAGCACTCGATGTTGGAGAAGGAGTGGGATCCTCATCTCCCGACAATAAATGCTTAGGAATGTCTGAGTTACTGACATAGTCACTGATAGGGACTTTAAATGACTTGAAAAGATCTGAATAGTCAAACTGCCAATCCAATCCCTTATGTGAGTCATGTGTATAGCTCGTAACTTCGATGTTATAAACTATTTCAACACGTCCCGAATTTTTATTGAAGGCCCTTTTGTTTGGTGAGTTAGGCATGTAACCTAGGAAGTATCCTTCGTCAGCCTTCTCACCAAATTTAGGTTGGTGACTTGTTTTCAACAACGTACATGAAACTCCAAAGGGTTCAAACCCTTTTAAGTTCGGTTTCTTTTTGTTCAAAAGCTCATAACATGTCTTGTTCTGCTTTTTAACCGTAAGAACCCGATTGAGAACATGACATGCTGTATTCACTGCTTCTGCCCAAAATATGACCGGAAGCCTTGAATCTGCAAGCATTGTTCTCGCTGCTTCAATTAGAGTTCTATTCTTCCTTTCAGCAACACCATTTTGTTGAGGTTCATATGGTGCACTGAATTGATGTTGAATGCCTTTGCTTAAGCAATATACATTCAATGTAGAATTCTTGAACTCGGTCCCATTGTCACTACGAATTCTCTTAACTCTTTTTCTATAGATGTTCTCTATTAGATCTAGAAACTCCATAAGAATGCCCGGAGTTTCATCCTTAGATCCCAAAAAGAATACCCAAGAGAATCTAGAGAAATCGTCTGTGACAACCAGACAGTACCATTTGCCACCTATGCTTCTCTTGCTTATTGGGCCAAAGAGATCCATATGTAGCAACTCAAAAGGCGAGGAAATAGAGTTCACATTTTTAGACTTGTGTGGTTTCTTATGCTGTTTTCCTTTCAAGCAGGATATACACTTGTCTTCAAATGCAAAACTCTTCGGTGGTACACCCAGAACTAACCCATGTTTGGTTATATAGTTCATTTTTCGAAAGTTTAAGTGTGCCATTTTCCTATGCCATAGGAGAGAGTCTGATTCTGAAGCCTTGGATAACAGAAAGGTAGACACCATTGAAGTAATAGGAGCATTCATGTTGATAGCATAAATGTCCTTCTTCCTTGGAGCTTTCATCAGTATCCATTTATCGGGAATGATAAAACCCGGCTTCAGAATCAAGGCCTCTTTCTCAGTGAAGAGAACAGGATGACCTTTATCACAGACTTGGGAAACACTCACTAGGTTGTGCGATAGTTCTTCAACATAATTCACATCCTCAAGAGTCAAAGTTCCATTAGAAACAGTTCCTTTCCCAGTAATTACTCCTCCTTTATCACCGGCGAAGTGCACTCCTTGTCTCAGTCCACCTCTGAAGTCTGTCAGTAGACTTCTTGTTCCTGTCATGTGCCTAGAGCATCCACTGTCAACATACCACCAATTATCATTGTTCCCAGTCTGCTCCTGCATATACAAGTTGTAAACAATCAGTTATCAAGAGGGACCCAAGCCATTACGGTCTTGGTTTGTCCCTTATCATCGACAAACTGTAGCTCTTTAAAGTAACCATTTTTCCCATTGGGAGCTTTGGTCACTTTTGAAGACGCATCAGCTTGCTGATGATTAGTGGTCCTGGGTCTATAAGTTGATTGATTTCCAACCCTCCCCGAAATATAACCCTGGGATTTTTGCCCTTGCCTACGATTATCATAGGACCCTTGGTAAACTCCTTGTGTGCAAGATGTAGAACCAATCTCAAAATGACTTTGGTTCCTTCTCGGAGTCATAAACCTCGACGGCACCTGATCCTTAGCAGAGTTTTCATGCCGTTTAGGTTTTGGTGGCGAGACACTGTGAGACGCATCTCTTTTCAGAGCAGTCACAGGTTTAATACCAATACCAGGTCTGGTACCTAACCTGTCTGTGCTAGAGATATTTTTAGACTTATCACTGGCCTCGCGCTTAGGAGCAGCTTCATTCTTCTTATTGGGACAACAAGAAGAGACATGTCCTCGTTGATGACATTTGAAGCATGACATCTGCTTTCGTGACTTAGCAGTCTTAGCAGACTCCTTCTTTATCTGATCAAAAGACACTGAAGGTAACTCCTTATGTTTCTTAATGACTTCATTATTTCCATCAGTACTTCCAATCATCCCACTTGATACGAATTGTACTTTAGTGAGAGATTTGACTGTACTCTTGGTTAAAGATGAATCATTGACAGTCTCCTTTTGGATCTCAGATGCAATAGACTGTTGATTTTCCAAATCCTCAGTCTCAGGATTAACGTCTGTCATTTCTAAGTCAACAGAAGTGGAAGCAGTGTAATTGGCATTAAAAGGCGGAGGGACATCTGAGTATCCTAGGCCAGTAACATCCTTTACACTACGTTGAGAGCCAATGATTCTATTTAAGGTCAAAGAAGAAGTTCTATAACCTTCAAATTTTCTATTAAGCTCATTAAGGTTTAGATATAACCCGTCTATTTTAATACATTGTTCATTTATAATGTCAGTCAGACTGGTCTTATCTAGAGTATCACTCTTAATCTTCTCGTTCAGTGCTAATTTATCTTCACCTAACCGACGAACATCAGACTTAGCTAAGTCTAATTCTGAGGTCAAGGTTTTGTTAGATTCTGCAAAGACACTAACCTGTGTTTGAAGATCAGTAACTAAATAGCATACATCGGTGAGAGTAAGGAGATCTAAACATACCTTTTTCTTTTCGGATTGAATATCAGCCATATATGCCACAAAATCATTGGGACTCATTTCTTTTGTCGAGTTGATGTAGAGAACATCTTCCTCAATCCCCTTAACTTCAGTGTGTGGCACATTAGCTTGAAGTTCTTCAGTAGTTGGCATGTAGGAAGTGGATTCAATTTGTTTCTCTTGATCGTCAATCTCAGCCATGAGAGCTTGCTCTGATGGTGTAGACCAATCATAAGATCCGTCTATTTGCTGAACCACTGAGACTTTGGAAGTTAGATTACTTCCCGAATCTTGTTTTGAAGTTCCAGCATCAACCTTTGGTCTTTGGCATTCCCTGGCAAAGTGTCCGTAACCTTGACAATTATAACACTTGACCTTGGACTTGTCAAAACCTGGTCGATTTCCAACCACTCTCTTACCCGTACGCTTTAGGAAATTCTTTACTCTCCTTGACACCATAGCCAGTTGCCACTGGAGGTCCATTTCCTCTAAGTCGTCAGGATCAACCTGATCATAATCTTCATCAAATTGTGCTGGATCGTTTATCTTCCCTTGAATATAGTTTTCATAAGAAGCAACGAACGATGCCAACACAGAAAGTTGTTGTTCGGCTGATTTCACACTCATCGGCATCTTATGATGCCCTTGAGTGGATTTATCTGAGGTGGTGTTCCTGTTTCGTTTATCACCGTTATCCGTAGCAATGAAACAGAGATCCTCAGTCAATTTTTCTCCAATCTCATCAATTTCACCTGCAAACAAAGCCGTGGTCAAATTGGATGAGGAGTTAGAGATACTGGTCTTTCCATGGTACAGACCAGGATTCTGTAGATGATCAGAATCCGTATCTCTCGTTTTCTTAGAGAAGTCATAACCCCTTAGTTTATCAATCGCTTTCTCTAGGGTCATGGTTGCATATCTTTCATCATTATCTTTCAGCATGATACCGTACATCTCCCATTTACAAGGTAAACCCTCAATAAACTTGTCGGTTTTCTCCTTGTCATTATAAAAGATAGCATGGTCGTCAAGCTCACTTAATAGATGATAGAAACGGGTGGTGTAAGCCTCAAGATCTTCTTCTCTAAAAGCCTTAAATACCATAAACTGCTTTTTTAGAAGATTACATTTACCAACTTTCACCTGAGGGCTCCCCTCACATCTCTTTTCTAGAGCGTCCCACAGCTCTTTAGCTGTGTGAAAGGACTTCAACTGATGGTTGATCTCCTTAGGAAGGCTCATCTTAATTGAAGAATGTGCTTTATTATCGATGGTGAATTCTTTCTTCTGATGGTCATTCATTCGATCATAAGTCACAATCACTGTTGCGTTCCCTACCTCAGCTGTAGGTGCAACATATCCGTTTTTAATACACAACCAAATAGTGATGTCGTGGAATCTACAGTAACTTTCAAATCTGTCTTTCCACCCATAATAGTCCTCAAGTCTAAGTAGCTTCGGTGGAACATTAGATTTTCCAACCTCGTGTTCCATCTCGATCATTCGGCTTAAATCAGACATTTTAAAGTGAAAAATTAGGTTATATTGCGAATTTAATAATCTCAACTCGCAACAAAAAATGTCAACTCGCAGAAAATCTCAGCTCGCAGAAACTCAGTTCGCAATGGAACTCGGTTCGCAGCTGATTCTCAACTCGCAGAAAACTCAGTTCGCAATGGAACTCGGTTCGCAGAAATCTCAACTCGCAGAAACCCTAATCTCAACTCGCAGATAACAGTAACCCTAATCTCAACTCGCAAAATGGCGCCTCGAAATCTGGGAACTGAACCTTTTGGTATTTTTACGAATAAATCCGTAGATTTCGTTCGAAAAACGACCCTAAAGATGTTATATAACCAAAAACCTTGTAACCACAACGTTTCTAAGCCCGAAAGCTCTGATACCAATTGTAAGTCTCTAGATCTTGGTTAGCGATAACGGATTATCTTTTAGGTATTGAGGTGCGGAATCCCTCAATACTTAAGGTTTATTGCTTATATAACTTTGCAATTAATTAACAAGCTTCGTTTTGATATTAACTAGTGTTAAACAATCAAAACCGAGCCTATTCAATAAATGCTTTTATATCTGCACAGATTTCGAGGAGAGAATACTTAAAATATTTGGTGTGTATATTTTTTGGCACGGATGTCTAGATTTTTTTTTTTCAATAATGAGCAGCATTAAAATATTTATATCTGGTTCAACTCGCAGGCCATGGGCTTTGCGAGTTGACTCAACTCGCAGCCCATGGGCCTGCGAGTCCAGATGATTGCGAGCCCAGATCTCAACTCGCAGGTAAGACCTGCGAGTCCAGATATCAGCGAGCCCAGATCTCAACTCGCAGCTGAGAGCTGCGAGTCCAGATGGTTGCGAGATGAGATCTCAACTCGCAGGTCAAACCTGCGAGTTGACTTCTCAATTTGCGAATTTTGACTTTAACTTGAAATCGGTACTTGTTCAATAACATTTAACAAATAATAATAACAAGTTAATATCATATATTTACGAGTCTAAACCAATTTATACAAGTTTGACAATAAATACACTAGTCCTATTACAAGCTAGATCTGTTGTCACAATAATATGTCCCAACATTAACTCATCGTATCCTCCCTTCTTCGGTCCAAAGATAGTCACAAGGACATGCCATAAGAATCTCCATTCACCGAAAACGAGAGCCTTCAAGAACTGACGGCCTCTCTTGGGTCCAACATACCCCATTCGTCCTAGAGCTCCCTCAATAAAATCTGACGGAAACTCAGTAGGTCCGTCTTCTTGCTCTACAGTGCCCAACTGTAATATATTTCTAAGATCAGAGGCAGAGAAGATAACCTGACGAGCATTAATCCTTGTCTGGATGACCGGAGGATTCACTGATGTGTCATATACTATATTCGCCCAGAACTGGGTAAGTATATCTTGTGAAAGAGCAGGTGACTCAGTAATGGCAAACTGAATCCTTGATCGACTCAGAAAAGTAAGAATCCGAGCGACCCTGGATGCACCTCGTGCATTGATATCCAGATCGACGAGCACATTGTGCTGAGCAGCAAATTGTCGAACCATTTCTGTAATAACAACAACATATCATACTAATGTTAGACAAACAGTTTAACAAATATTGATAAACTTATATGATCTACAACTCATAATTGAACTATTAAGTTGTAAAACTTAATTATCAATTATAGTTGTTCAACATATACAGAATCAATAAGTCTAACTTTCAAATTAACCTGCTACACAAATATATTACTTATTACGGAAAGTCATAAGTCTTATATATAGAGTATACGGTTTTACGTGTTTACATTTAAGTCGACACGTCTAACCGTAGACTATTTTAACTTATAAACGCTCAATTAGTTAACTAATCGAGAGATCGTAAATTAAAATTAGAAATCAAAAGTTTCAAAAAGTCAACTCGCTAGTTCAACTCGCAGTCAACAAGTCAACTCGCAAGTTCAACTCGCAGTCAACAAGTCAACTCGCAAGTTCAACTCGCAGGTTCAACTCGCAAGTTCAACTCGCAGTCAACAAGTCAACTCGCAAGTTCAACTCGCAGGTTCAACTCGCAAGTCAGACTAGCAAGTCAACTCGCAGGTTGGACTCGCAAGTCAACTCGCAAGGTTGACTCGCAGGTCAACTCGCAAGTTCAACTCGCAAGTCAGACTTGCAAGTCAACTCGCAGGTTGGACTCGCAGGTCAACCTTCAAAGTGGACTCGCAAGAGCGGGCTGCGAGTTGAGTCTGGATCTCAACTCGCAGCATGAACTGCACAGATGACATCATCAATAAAATTTAATTTTGGCGAGTTTTGGTGTAATCAAGGTATGCCATTTTGTTTATAATACTTTAATTAACATAAACCCTAAAGTTTCTTGTTTAATCTAAGCATTATTTTAGTGATTTTGTAATTTTAAAACCAAAACCCTCATTTTTAATAAAATGTCGATTTATAGGTTAATTACTTGATGGAATTAGATGATGTATACCTCAAAATGTTCACAATCCAAAAATGTATAAAAGCTATGAGGTCAAAGATCCGATCCTCTAACAAAAATTTCAAGAAAAATGGAAAGTGGATTCGGTTCGCAGTGTGTGTGGGTTCGCAAGTGAATTTGGATTCGCAAGTGTGTGGGGTTGTATGCGGGCTCGCAGGTATTTATACCTGTTGACTCGGCTCGCAGAACTCAACTCGCAGAGTTGAGTTCAACTCGCAAGCCCAGTCAACTCGCAGCACTGTTCTCGGCTCGCAATTTTTGTCTAAAAATTACATTTTAATTACAAAACGTCATTTTTAAGTCCAAATCGCGTACAAGTCTAAAATCTGAGGATCTTTCACTTGTGTTGCAATAATACGAACAATAGAAACATAAGAAAAATAATAATAATAAAAAAAATAAAAATAAAAATAAAAATAAGATAAAATGAAATAAATAAAAGTTCAATGATTCATAATAAACATTGGAATAAAGTACCCTTGTATTAATGAAACATTTTGACTAAAATAAAATTACAATAAAATAAAGTAAATTAAATCCTAATCGAGGGCATTAAGAAATTTATCGACAGTGGGATCATATCAGAAGGAAACAGCTGAACCAAATGATGAGTAAAAAATCTAAGAAGATTGTTAGTATGCAAACCTTATGAAATTCACAATAAGTTACATAAGAACTCACAACTTAATCATTTATCAACTTACATTTATAAGAGTATAACTTGGTTACCTATTTCCACAAAATATAATATTCACATCAAAATGAAGTGATTTAAATATCATAGACAGTTCAAGATGATTACTGGTATTATAATCCATATAAACAAAGTCTACACTGATTTCCAAGCAAACCTTTTATTGTTTGAATGTGTATTACCTAATGTGATTCAAAAATGACATACTGAGAAATTTAGTAAAACACATAACACTGTATCTTTCACTTTGCAAGATAGAGGTCACTAAATGATGTTCTTTTCGAAACATATGACATACCCTTGAGTAAATGTGACAAATATCAAACTCGTTTTGTAGATACTAGTGGTTCTAGTTCTGTACTTAGTACAACAGAAGATCCCTTAGTATAGACAAACCAAGCTTGAAACTATTGGCAAAACTAAAGGAGTCAGGTCTGTACTTAGTACAATAGAGACACCAGTAATTTCACTAACAGCCATAATTCTTATTATTTGTCTTGACATATTTTCATAGATTCTTGATAACAGTGTATGGTCAGACTATCTTTCATCAATTAAGACTGATGTCATACGTCATATAGTAAATCACACGAGATAACACACTGAAGATTTATAGCTTATTATATGCTCAGAAATCAAAGCAGAAATTGCTTACCATTATATCATATAATGAAGCTATCTAGATCTAAAGTTTTTCAAACAGATTATATCGTGTGGAGAGAGGAGTATACTAAAATAAAGATAAGTGAAGGCCTGGTTTTAAAGATGAAAAGTTCATGTAACAAATTTGAATCTACTAACACATCTAACTTAAGACTTTTACCTACATTTATTAAGCCAATTCCTCTAATTTACTATCATTTCCCAGTTGATAAAGACTTAACCTTTATCGGAGGCGATTCCCCAACGGTAACAAGCAAATGAATGCCATACGCCTAACCTCCTTTTCCCTTATTATTATTATATTTTTTTTTTTTTAAAATAGGCATAAACTAATAAATAAGACCAGCTAATTATTACAAAATAACTCTATGGAAGACTAATCCTCTAGATTTCTCATTCCATTTAGTTGCACCAATTTCTCGAATCGAGCTCTGTCGAACGCTTTAGTGTATAAGTCTGCTAAATTATCCACAGATGGAACCTTAGCTAACTGTATCAGGTTCTTCTCAGCACAGTCTCTAATAAAGTGATGTCGAATATCAATATGTTTAGTTTTACTGTGCTTTACCGGATTATTGGTTATTGAGATCGTTGATTCATTATCAATCATCATAGGAGTATTTGTTATACTCAACCCATAATCAAGCAATTGTTGTTGTATCCATAGAACTTGGGAACAACAGCTGCCAGCTGCAACATACTCAGCTTCACATGTAGAAATGGCTACTGACGTTTGCTTCTTGCATTGCCAAGAGACCAGTCTACCTCCTAGGAATTGACATCCACCGGTTGTAGACTTTCTATTCTGATTGCATCCTCCGTAATCAGAATCAGTGTAAGCCACAAAATCTAAGTCTCCATCAATCGGATACCAAAGTCCCAGCTTCGGTTTCCCTTTGAGGTAACGAAGAATTCGTTTTACAGCTTGCATGTGAGATTCTTTAGGTGTAGCTTGATATCTTGCACAGACACATACTGCAAACATTATATCAAGCCTGGAAGCTGTAAGATACATTAGTGATCCAATCATGGCCCTATAAAGAGTAGGATCCACATCTCTATCACTCGATGTATCTGGCCCAATACCATGAGCTTCTGGAATGGGAGTATGAAAAATTCTAGATTCTTCCATTTTGAATCGTTCTAGAAGCTCATTCGTATACTTAGTCTGATGAATGAAATATCCATCTTTCTTTTGATCGACTTGCAATCCTAAGAAAAATGTCAATTCACCCATCGCTGACATTTCAAACTTGTTCTTCATAACCTTTTCAAATTCACTACACATCCTTTCGTCAGATGACCCAAAGATGATATCGTCAACATATACTTGAACAAGTAGAAAGTCTCTTCTTTTCCATTTTACAAAGAGTGTACTGTCAATTCTTCCTCTTGTGAATCCATTCTCAAGAAGATAAGTGGACAGTGTCTCATACCACGCTCTCGGAGCTTGATGTAATCCATATAGAGCCTTATCGAGACGATATACTCTATCTGGATACTTTGGATCAGTAAATCCCGGTGGTTGAGAAACATACACCGTTCTTTGACTTTGCCATACAAGAAGGCACTTTTAACATCCAGCTGAAATACTTTTATTTTCTTTGAGGCTGCAAATGCTAAGAATAACCTAATTGCTTCAAGCCTAGCCACAGGCGCAAACACTTCATTGTATCAATCCCCTCTTGTTGATTAAAACCTTGGACAACTAGACGAGCTTTATTGCGAATTACGATTCCTCGATCGTCTTTCTTGCACTTAAATACCCATCTAGTTCCAATTGGATATTCTCCAACAGGTAGGTCAACCAACTCCCAAACTTGCAATTTTGTGAACTGAGACAGTTCTTCCTGCATTGCTTCGACCCACGAATTTTCCTTCAAAGCTATCTGAACATTCTTAGGTTCAATTTGTGAGATAAAGCATGAATATAGACATAGATTAGAAATCCCTGTCTCGTTCATTTCAGCATACAAGCTTGAATGAGTGGATGTACTAGCTTTAGATTGATTCCGAGTCAGAACAGGAGAATTTGGATCACCAATGATATTATCAATTGGATGACTCCTATTAATTCTTGTTGAAGTAACAGGTTCAATTGGAATATCATCTTGTAAGTTGGCACCAATTTCCTCCAAGGGTAGTATACCATCATTAGTAGTTGATATCCTTAATTGTCTCAGAGGAGTAAGAACATCATCCATAATCCTTTGAGAAGCAATTTCAGGATCTTCACTCTCTTGAGGTATATCATCTTGAGGTTGTAGTGACTCGATAGGGGTTACCACATCAGTATCGACAATATTCCTAGCATCAGACGTTTGAGCACTCGATGTTGGAGAAGGAGTGGGATCCTCATCTCCCGACAATAAATGCTCAGGAATGTTGGGACATATTATTGTGACAACAGATCTAGCTTGTAATAGGACTAGTGTATTTATTGTCAAACTTGTATAAATTGGTTTAGACTCGTAAATATATGATATTAACTTGTTATTATTATTTGTTAAATGTTATTGAACAAGTATCGATTTCAAGTTAAAGTCAAAATTCGCGAATTGAGAAGTCAACTCGCAGGTTTGACCTGCGAGTTGAGATCTCATCTCGCAACCATCTGGACTCGCAGCTCTCAGCTGCGAGTTGAGATCTGGGCTCGCTGATATCTGGACTCGCAGGTCTTACCTGCGAGTTGAGATCTGGGCTCGCAATCATCTGGACTCGCAGGCCCATGGGCTGCGAGTTGAGTCAACTCGCAAAGCCCATGGCCTGCGAGTTGAACCAGATATAAATATTTTAATGCTGCTCATTATTGAAAAAACTAGACATCCGTGCCAAAAAAATATACACACCAAATATTTTAAGTATTCTCTCCTCGAAATCTGTGCAGATATAAAAGCATTTATTGAATAGGCTCGGTTTTGATTGTTTAACACTAGTTAATATCAAAACGAAGCTTGTTAATTAATTGCAAAGTTATATAAGCAATAAACCTTAAGTATTGAGGGATTCCGCACCTCAATACCTAAAAGATAATCCGTTATCGCTAACCAAGATCTAGAGACTTACAATTGGTATCAGAGCTTTCGGGCTTAGAAACGTTGTGGTTACAAGGTTTTTGGTTATATAACATCTTTAGGGTCGTTTTTCGAACGAAATATACGGATTTATTCGTAAAAATACCAAAAGGTTCAGTTCCCAGATTTCGAGGCGCCGTTTTGCGAGTTGAGATTAGGGTTACTGTTATCTGCGAGTTGAGATTAGGGTTTCTGCGAGTTGAGATTTCTGCGAACCGAGTTCCATTGCGAACTGAGTTTTCTGCGAGTTGAGAATCAGCTGCGAACCGAGTTCCATTGCGAACTGAGTTTCTGCGAGCTGAGATTTTCTGCGAGTTGACATTTTTTGTTGCGAGTTGAGATTATTAAATTCGCAATATAACCTAATTTTTCACTTTAAAATGTCTGATTTAAGCCGAATGATCGAGATGGAACACGAGGTTGAAAAATCTAATGTTCCACCGAAGCTACTTAGACTTGAGGACTATTATGGGTGGAAAGACAGATTTGAAAGTTACTGTAGATTCCACGACATCACTATTTGGTTGTGTATTAAAAACGGATATGTTGCACCTACAGCTGAGGTAGGGAACGCAACAGTGATTGTGACTTATGATCGAATGAATGACCATCAGAAGAAAGAATTCACCATCGATAATAAAGCACATTCTTCAATTAAGATGAGCCTTCCTAAGGAGATCAACCATCAGTTGAAGTCCTTTCACACAGCTAAAGAGCTGTGGGACGCTCTAGAAAAGAGATGTGAGGGGAGCCCTCAGGTGAAAGCTGGTAAATGTAATCTTCTAAAAAAGCAGTTTATGGTATTTAAGGCTTTTAGAGAAGAAGATCTTGAGGCTTACACCACCCGTTTCTATCATCTATTAAGTGAGCTTGACGACCATGCTATCTTTTATAATGACAAGGAGAAAACCGACAAGTTTATTGAGGGTTTACCTTGTAAATGGGAGATGTACGGTATCATGCTGAAAGATAATGATGAAAGATATGCAACCATGACCCTAGAGAAAGCGATTGATAAACTAAGGGGTTATGACTTCTCTAAGAAAACGAGAGATACGGATTCTGATCATCTACAGAATCCTGGTCTGTACCATGGAAAGAAAAGTATCTCTAACTCCTCATCCAATTTGACCACGGCTTTGTTTGCAGGTGAAATTGATGAGATTGGAGAAAAATTGACTGAGGATCTCTGTTTCATTGCTTCGGATAACGGTGATAAACGAAACAGGAACACCACCTCAGATAAATCCACTCAAGGGCATCATAAGATGCCGATGAGTGTGAAATCAGCCGAACAACAACTTTCTGTGTTGGCATCGTTCGTTGCTTCTTATGAAAACTATATTCAAGGGAAGATAAACGATCCAGCACAATTTGATGAAGATTATGATCAGGTTGATCCTGACGACTTAGAGGAAATGGACCTCCAGTGGCAACTGGCTATGGTGTCAAGGAGAGTAAAGAATTTCCTAAAGCGTACGGGTAAGAGAGTGGTTGGAAATCGACCAGGTTTTGACAAGTCCAAGGTCAAGTGTTATAATTGTCAAGGTTACGGACACTTTGCCAGGGAATGCCAAAGACCAAAGGTTGATGCTGGAACTTCAAAACAAGATTCGGGAAGTAATCTAACTTCCAAAGTCTCAGTGGTTCAGCAAATAGACGGATCTTATGATTGGTCTACACCATCAGAGCAAGCTCTCATGGCTGAGATTGACGATCAAGAGAAACAAATTGAATCCACTTCCTACATGCCAACTACTGAAGAACTTCAAGCTAATGTGCCACACACTGAAGTTAAGGGGATTGAGGAAGATGTTCTCTACATCAACTCGACAGAAGAAATGAGTCCCAATGATTTTGTGGCATATATGGCTGATATTCAATCCGAAAAGAAAAAGGTATGTTTAGATCTCCTTACTCTCACCGATGTATGCTATTTAGTTACTGATCTTCAAACACAGGTTAGTGTCTTTGCAGAATCTAACAAAACCTTGACCTCAGAATTAGACTTAGCTAAGTCTGATGTTCGTCGGTTACGTGAAGATAAATTAGCACTGAACGAGAAGATTAAGAGTGATACTCTAGATAAGACCAGTCTGACTGACATTATAAATGAACAATGTATTAAAATAGACGGGTTATATCTAAACCTTAATGAGCTTAATAGAAATATAGCTATTAGGGATAAGGAATTATCAGAGTCAAATATGAAACTGGTAGAGCTGAATAGAAAATTTGAAGGTTATAGAACTTCTTCTTTGACCTTAAATAGAATCATTGGCTCTCAACGTAGTGTAAAGGATGTTACTGGCCTAGGATACTCAGATGTCCCTCCGCCTTTTAATGCCAATTACACTGCTTCCACTTCTGTTGACTTAGAAATGACAGACGTTAATCCTGAGACTGAGGATTTGGAAAATCAACAGTCTATTGCATCTGAGATCCAAAAGGAGACTGTCAATGATTCATCTTTAACCAAGAGTACAGTCAAATCTCTCACTAAAGTACAATTCGTATCAAGTGGGATGATTGGAAGTACTGATGGAAATAATGAAGTCATTAAGAAACATAAGGAGCTACCTTCAGTGTCTTTTGATCAGATAAAGAAGGAGTCTGCTAAGACTGCTAAGTCACGAAAGCAGATGTCATGCTTCAAATGTCATCAACGAGGACATGTCTCTTCTTGTTGTCCCAATAAGAAGAATGAAGCTGCTCCTAAGCGCGAGGCCAGTGATAAGTCTAAAAATATCTCTAGCACAGACAGGTTAGGTACCAGACCTGGTATTGGTATTAAACCTGTGACTGCTCTGAAAAGAGATGCGTCTCACAGTGTCTCGCCACCAAAACCTAAACGGCATGAAAACTCTGCTAAGGATCAGGTGCCGTCGAGGTTTATGACTCCGAGAAGGAACCAAAGTCATTTTGAGATTGGTTCTACATCTCGCACACAAGGAGTTTACCAAGGGTCCTATGATAATCGTAGCCAAGGGCAAAAATCCCAGGGTTATATTTCGGGGAGGGTTGGAAATCAATCAACTTATAGACCCAGGACCACTAATCATCAGCAAGCTGATGCGTCTTCAAAAGTGACCAAAGCTCCCAATGGGAAAAATGGTTACTTTAAAGAGCTACAGTTTGTCGATGATAAGGGACAAACCAAGACCGTAATGGCTTGGGTCCCTCTTGATAACTGATTGTTTACAACTTGTATGTGCAGGAGCAGACTGGGAACAATGATAATTGGTGGTATGTTGACAGTGGATGCTCTAGGCACATGACAGGAACAAGAAGTCTACTGACAGACTTCAGAGGTGGACTGAGACAAGGAGTGCACTTCGCCGGTGATAAAGGAGGAGTAATTACTGGGAAAGGAACTGTTTCTAATGGAACTTTGACTCTAGAGGATGTGAATTATGTTGAAGAACTAACGCACAACCTAGTGAGTGTTTCCCAAGTCTGTGATAAAGGTCATCCTGTTCTCTTCACTGAGAAAGAGGCCTTGATTCTGAAGCCGGGTTTTATCATTCCCGATAAATGGATACTGATGAAAGCTCCGAGGAAGAAGGACATTTATGCTATCAACATGAATGCTCCTATTACTTCAATGGTGTCTACTTGTCTGTTATCCAAGGCTTCAGAATCAGACTCTCTCCTATGGCATAGGAAAATTGCACACTTAAACTTTCGAAAAATGAACTATATAACCAAACATGGGTTAGTTCTGGGTGTACCACCGAAGAGTTTTGCATTTGAAGACAAGTGTATATCCTGCTTGAAAGGAAAACAGCATAAGAAACCACACAATTCTAAAAATGTGAACTCTATTTCCTCGCCTTTTGAGTTGCTACATATGGATCTCTTTGGCCCAATAAGCAAGAGAAGCATAGGTGGCAAATGGTACTGTCTGGTTGTCACAGACGATTTCTCTAGATTCTCTTGGGTATTCTTTTTGGGATCTAAGGATGAAACTCCGGGCATTCTTATGGAGTTTCTAGATCTAATAGAGAACATCTATAGAAAAAGAGTTAAGAGAATTCGTAGTGACAATGGGACCGAGTTCAAGAATTCTACATTGAATGTATATTGCTTAAGCAAAGGCATTCAACATCAATTCAGTGCACCATATGAACCTCAACAAAATGGTGTTGCTGAAAGGAAGAATAGAACTCTAATTGAAGCAGCGAGAACAATGCTTGCAGATTCAAGGCTTCCGGTCATATTTTGGGCAGAAGCAGTGAATACAGCATGTCATGTTCTCAATCGGGTTCTTACGGTTAAAAAGCAGAACAAGACATGTTATGAGCTTTTGAACAAAAAGAAACCGAACTTAAAAGGGTTTGAACCCTTTGGAGTTTCATGTACGTTGTTGAAAACAAGTCACCAACCTAAATTTGGTGAGAAGGCTGACGAAGGATACTTCCTAGGAGGTAGACTGGTCTCTTGGCAATGCAAGAAGCAAACCTCAGTAGCCATTTCTACATGTGAAGCTGAGTATGTTGCAGCTGGCAGCTGTTGTTCCCAAGTTTTGTGGATACAACAGCAATTGCTTGATTATGGGCTGAATATAACAAATACGCCTATGATGATTGATAATGAATCAACGATCTCAATAACCAATAATCCAGTCAAGCACAGTAAAACTAAACATATTGATATTCGACATCACTTTATTAGAGACTGTGCTGAGAAAAACCTGATAAAGTTAGCTAAGGTTCCATCTGTGGATAATTTAGCAGACTTATACACCAAAGCGTTCGACAGAGCTCGATTCGAGAAATTGGTGCAACTAAATGGAATGAGAAATCCAGAGGATTAGTCTTCCATAGAGTTATTTTGTAATAATTAGCTGGTCTTATTTATTAGTTTATGCCATTTTTAAAATAAAAAAAAAGGAAAAGGGGTATGGCGTATAGCATTCATTTGCTTGTTACCGTTGGGGAATCGCCTCCGATAAAGGTTAAGTCTTTATCAAATGGGAAATGATAGTAAATTAGAGGAATTGGCTTAATAAATGTAGGTAAAAGTCTTAAGTTAGATGTGTTAGTAGATTCAAATTTGTTACATGAACTTTACATCTTTAAAACCAGGCCTTCACTTATCTTTATTTTAGTATACTCCTCTCTCCACACGATATAATCTACTTGAAAAACTTTAGATCTAGATAGCTTCATTATATGATGTACTAGTAGGCAATGTCTGCTTTGATTTCTGAGCATATAATAAGCTATAAATCTTCTGAGTGTTATCTCGTGTTATTTACTATATGACGTATGACATAAGTCTTAATTGATGAACGATAGTCTGACCATACACTGTTATCTAGAATCTATGAAAATATGTCAAGACAAATAATAAGAATTATGGCTGTTAGTGAAATTACTGGTGTCTCTATTGTACTAAGTACAGACCTGACCCCTTTAGTTTTGCCAATGGTTTCAAGCTTGGTTTGTCTATACTAAGGGATCTTATGTTGTACTAAGTACAGATCTAGAACCACTAGTATCTACAAAACGGGTTTGATGTTTGTCACATTTTATAAATTCACTCAAGGGTATGTCATATGTTTCGAAAAGAACATCATTTAGTGACCTCTATCTTGCAAAGTGAAAGAAACAGTGTTATGTGTTTTTACTAAATTTCTCAGTATGTCATTTTTGAATCACATTTGGTAATACACATACAAACAATAAAAGGTTTGCTCGGAAATCAGTATAGACTGTGTTTATATGGATTATAATACCGGTAATCATCTTGAACTGTCTATGATATTTAAATCACTTCATTTTGATGTGAATATTATATTTTGTGGATATAGGTAACCAAGTTATACTCTTATAAATGTAAGTTGATAAATGGTTAAGTTGTGAGTTCTTATGTAACTTATTGTGAATTTCATAAGGTATGCATACTAACAATCTTCTTAGACTTTGTACTCATCATTTGGTTCAGCTGTTTCCTTCTGATATGATCCCACTGTCGATAAATTTCTTAGTGCCCTCGATTAGGATATTTTATTTTACTTTATTTTATTGTAATTTTATTTTAGTCAAAGTGTTTCATTAATACAAGGGTACTTGATACAAATGTTTATTATGAATCATTGAACTTTTATTTATTTCATTTTATCTTATTTCTCTTTATTTTATTTTTCTTATGTTTCTATTGTTCGTATTACTGCATCACAAGTGAAAGATCGTCAGATTTTAGACTTGTGCGCGTTTTTCTAAGAACGACAAGTGAAAAATATTTTATTTTAGACTTGTGCACTATTCCATGAGAAAAACAAGTGAAAGATACGTGTATTTTAGACTTGTTTATTTTTAGGAACTTAAAAAAAAAAAAAAAAAAAAAAAAAAAAAAAAAAAAATGATGACGTTTTGTAATTAAAATGTAATTTTTTAGACAAAAACTGCGAGCCGAGAACAGTGCTGCGAGTTGACATGGCTGCGAGTTGAACTCAACTCTGCGAGTTGAGTTCTGCGAGCCGAGTTCAAATATGTCAAAAGGGGGGCTGCGGGTTCAGATTCCACACACTTGCGAATCCAAACACACCTGCGAACCCAGACACTCTGCGAGCCGAAACTCCTTTCGATTTTATTTTCGAAATTTCAGCTTGTACAACGAACCTTTGACTATATACATTATATCCTACTTTGCATTTCGAATCTATTGAGGTATATATCACGAGTTTCCACCGCGTAATTAATCCACAATCGACATTTTTATAAAAAAATGAGGGTTTTTGTTTTTTAATTACTAAAATCTTAATGTTGCGCTCAAATCAACACGAAACCTTAGGGTTTATGTTAATAGGAGTATGTTGGAACTAAGGACATAGGCTGATCATGCTAAAAACTTCTCAAAATTGAAAATTAATATGATGTCACCATGGCAGTTCATCCTGCGAGTTGAGATCCAACTCAACTCGCAGGTCAACGGGTCAACATTTCATTTGCGAGTTGAACTCCAAGTTTGACTTGCGAGTCCAACTTGCGAGTCCAACCTGCGAGTTGACTTGCGAGTTGACTCTGCGAGTTGAACTTGCGAGTTGAGCTTGCGAGTTGACTTTTGTTGACTCTGCGAGTTGAACTTGCGAGTTGACTTTTGTTGACTCTGCGAGTTGAACTTGCGAGTTGAGCTTGCGAGTTGACTTTGGTTGACCTGCGAGTTGAACTTGCGAGTTGACTTATGTTGACCTGCGAGTTGAACTGCTTGCGAGTTGAAATTCTTTTTAATTTGTAATTTAATTTAATTTACGAACTCTAGATTTTTATTAATTAAGAGTTATAAATTAGTTAACAATTAGACGTGTAGACTTAAATGAAAAACACGTAAAATTGTACACTTTAAATGGTTATAAGGCTTACGACTTTGAGTAATAAGCTGTATTACCTTTAAACGAACATTCGAACATTAGATTTATTGAATTTATATATAATGAACGACTATAATTGTTAATTAAGTTTCTTAACTTAATAGTTCAATTGTAGTTCGTAGATTATATAAGTCTCTCAATATTTGTTAAACTAATTGTCTAACATTTGTGTGATCTTTGATATTACAGATATGGCTCGACAATTCGTTGGACATCATAATGTTCTGGTCGATTTAGACGTAGATGCCCGTGGTGCATCTAGATTGACTCGGGTTCTTTCTTATCTGGCACGATCGAGGATTCGATATGCTATCACCGAGTCACCGGCCCTATCACGAGATATACTAACCCAGTTCTGGGCAAATATTGTATATGATACATCGGTGAATCCTCCAGTCATCCAGACAAGAATAAATGATCGTCCTGTTATCTTTTCTGCTTCAGATCTTAGGAACATTTTACAGTTGGGAACTGTGGAGCTGGAAGATGGACCAACTGAGTTTCCGTTGGACTTTATCGAGGGAGCTTTAGGACGTATGGGGTATGTTGGACCCAAGAGAGGCCGTCAGTTTCTGAAAGCTCTCGTGTTCGGAGAATGGAGATTTTTACTCCATGTCTTGGTCACGATCTTTGGGCCAAAGAAAGGAGGATATGATGAGCTTAGCTCTTCTCTATTATCGGCTGCACTGTCACTGGTTTACAATAAACCATACAGTTTTTCAGACTATGTTTTTGGAGAATTTGTTAGACAAATCTTGGGAGGTGTCAGGTCTCAGTTTATGCTATATCCCAGATTTTGTATGCTTATCATTCGGGCTTCGATTCCTGACTTGCCAGACTTTCAAGCTGATTTAAAAGTTGATACTATCGGGCTGAGGGCTTATAATGCCATGTTTATGCAAACTTCAAGGAGGTTTGAGATGCAGCCACAGCCGACAGAGCTGTTTGGTTTTTTGCTTAATCCAGATTATGTGACGCCACCAAATCATGGTTGGCTGGATGTTGATGTGGCAGAGGGTGCCCCTGAGCCACAAGAACTGATCGAGGAGGTTTTGATTCAGGTGCATCAATCTGGGCAAGAGATTAATGCTGATGTTGCAGCCGAAGTGGTGCAACAAGTACTGGCTGATACTGATGATGCCAATGATCCCATCATGCAAGATGTGGATCAGTATGTTGCTGAAGCACCAAGGGTTGCAGAACCCACCACTGAGGCACCAGAGGCTGCCGGTCCATCGGGCAGAGATGGAGAAGCTGCTTCGGCTTCTGAATCTGAGTCTGATGATGATGATGAGACTGGACCACCAGGGTTTGTCTCCGGTATCCCTGAAGGGATGATTCGTCAAGGATCAAAGTTGATTATGGATCCGGAATTGAAGTTAAAGAGGAAAGCCGTGGACCAAGATCCCGATTTTGTTTTGGTTGATGAAGATGAGGATGAAGAAGAAGAGGAGGAGGTGCTCATTACTCGACCTCGCAAACTGCTCAGACAAACAGCTTCAACCTCTGCAGCTCATCTACAATCCAGTTCTACGCCCTTAGAGGCTGAAATGATTGCTGCTTTGGTTCGCCCGTCTTCGCACCCAACCACCAAATCTAGCAGGGTCGCAGCGCGTCTATTAACCGATGTCGCTACCGAGATAGCGAAGAAAATGCAACCGCCCGCTCCCACGCCACCAACCACCACTACTGCTGCTCCATCCACCTCCTCTGCGACTGATTCTGATCATATTAATAGCTTAGAGTCCAGAGTTCGAGAGTTGGAAGAAACCGTCAAATTCTTGATTTCTCAAATGCTGTCTATGTCTGATAACATGACTAATCAGAATGATGCCTATTCACTGCTCATCAAGACGAATAACAATCTGATAGATGATGTAGCTGACAAGCAGAGGCAAATTGATAGACTTGATCGCCTGGTCATCAGCCTTCTGAAGGACAAGCCATCTCAAGGGGAGGTATTGATATATCAAGAGTCCTGCAAGGAAGATGAGCTGGCGAAGAAGAATAAGAATGATGAAGACGATGATCCCGCAGCTAGAAAAGATAGTGAGCTGGCCGGTCCTTCAACGACTGGTCAGCAGACTACATTTCAGGGGGAGTCTACAGAAGCAAGTGGTAGTGGAGCTGGTGCTGCGAAGGGTGGAGCTGAAGAAGGTGACACTTGTATTAATATAGACTGATTGTAATTATTAATACATTGTAACTTTGAATTATTTTGTAATATAATTCTGTAATTAAGATGTTTAAACTTGAATGTTTAAAATGTTATAATTATGAATGTTCGTATATTATAAGCCTTTTGTAATTCTAGATTGACTATGATCGATAAAAGAGTTATAAGATCATATAATATATGATGTTCGCATATTACAAGACTTATTCAAATTTTAGATCGATTATCATAATCGATGAAAGATTTGAATAAGTATATATATATAATATATTTTAAATACACAAAGGGATTAATAAGAAAAATCTTAGATTGATTCAGGGAAATCAATGAAAGAACTTATGATATTAATCTATTTGTGTATATATTTCTATAGGTCATGAAATGTTGAACTTATCAGATTCTGAAGGCGACATGCCAGATGAATTAGATGAGGACATTGACTTTGACCTTGAAGAAGGAGAGTTTGTACCTCCTGAAGATTGGACTTTCATTGTTAATGATGGGGCAGACGAATGTGTAGATCTTGACGCTGATGTTGTTGAACACATTGTAAGCCCATCTACAACTAAAGTGGTCATCCAGGAAGAAGATGGAGAAAGGGTCGTTGAATTAGATGAAAGTCTAGATGACTCAACCAGTTCTGAATCAGAAGATGACCTTCCAGAGAAACTCAGAAATAATCCCATGTTTAGACCTCTGAAAAGGAGAAAGCAAAAGGTTGGGATGTCTGAAGTAGATATAACTGGAAAGAAAGCTCCAAGGAAGGGGATCATCGGCTGGTATTTTGATTCTGACTTGAAACTTTTCGCTATCAAAAGATTTGACGGAGTTCAATATTTCGATAAGAAGCTTAAAGTATTCAGTTCGCTTCCTCGATTTGAAATTCGAGACTTGGCACGCTTAGAACTGATAAATCCCAGTAATGATCCCTACGCAACGTATGTTGAGAGAATCATTCGGACTGAGGGTAGATCAATGAAGTTTGAGAAGATTAAGCCAAGAGTCGGAAAGACGATCAAATTAAAGGAACGAAGTCAGAGAACTGGCCGAAGATTAAGGAAGAAAACTTATCCAGCTGTCAAGTGCATACAACAGATACCACTAAAACCTATGCCACAGAATATTCTGGGAAATCTTCTGAATTGGCACGTGGATTCTGAGACTGGTGAAGCTGTCATGGTTGAAGCTGATGATGAAGTTGAAGGAGGAGAAAGAGTAATTCTGACAGTCTATGACCATCGACACCTGATGAATCTGTCGAAGAAGGACCTATTGAAGTTAAACGAAATTAGGATCCTGACGACTGAAGCATGGGGTGATCTTGCAAGAGATTATCAATTAATGGTGAAGACTTGTGTTAGAATGAAGATTCATATGGGCAGTAGAATTTACAAGTGAAGACCAAGGACAAAGTTGAAGATAACGACGCTAGAGCTATTGTCAAGGGGGAGTCTGTTGGGACATATTATTGTGACAACAGATCTAGCTTGTAATAGGACTAGTGTATTTATTGTCAAACTTGTATAAATTGGTTTAGACTCGTAAATATATGATATTAACTTGTTATTATTATTTGTTAAATGTTATTGAACAAGTATCGATTTCAAGTTAAAGTCAAAATTCGCGAATTGAGAAGTCAACTCGCAGGTTTGACCTGCGAGTTGAGATCTCATCTCGCTGATATCTGGACTCGCAGGTCTTACCTGCGAGTTGAGATCTGGGCTCGCAATCATCTGGACTCGCAGGCCCATGGGCTGCGAGTTGAGTCAACTCGCAAAGCCCATGGCCTGCGAGTTGAACCAGATATAAATATTTTAATGCTGCTCATTATTGAAAAAAAAAAATCTAGACATCCGTGCCAAAAAATATACACACCAAATATTTTAAGTATTCTCTCCTCGAAATCTGTGCAGATATAAAAGCATTTATTGAATAGACTCGGTTTTGATTGTTTAACACTAGTTAATATCAAAACGAAGCTTGTTAATTAATTGCAAAGTTATATAAGCAATAAACCTTAAGTATTGAGGGATTCCGCACCTCAATACCTAAAAGATAATCCGTTATCGCTAACCAAGATCTAGAGACTTACAGTTAAGCTCTTCTCTCCTATCTGCTTTACTGTCACTGGTTTATAACAAACCATACAGCTTTTCAGATTACATCTTTGGGGAGATTGTACGCCAAATTTTGGGGGGAGTCAGATCGCAGTTTATGATCTATCCTCGATTTTGCATGCTGATTATTAGGGCCTCTATCCCTGATCTGCCGGTTTTTCAAGCGGATCTGAAGGTTGATACCATTGGGTTAAGGGCATATAATGCGATGTTTATGCAAACCTCTCGCAGATTCGAGATGCAACCACAGCTGACAGAGTTGTTTGGATTTTTGATTAATCCAACGTATGTGGCGCCACCAAATCATGGTTGGCTAGATGTTGATGTGGCCGAGGGTGCTCCTGAGCCACAAGAACTGATTGAGGAGGTTCTTATTCAAGCAAATCAGCAAGAGCAACAAGTTGATGTTGACATTGCAGCTGAAGTGGTGCAGCAAGTACTGGCTGAGAACGATGATGCCAATGATCCCATCATGCAGGATGTGGATCAGTATGTTGCTGAGGCACCAAGGTTTGAAGAACCATTCACAGAGGCACCTAATGCTGCTGGACCATCAGGAAGAGATGAAGAAGCTGCTCCGGCTTCTGAATCTGATTCTGATGATGATGATGATGACTCTGGACCTCCTGGGTTTGTCTCTGGGATTCCAAAAGGGATGATTCGAAAAGGATCAAGACTGGTTATGGATCCGGCGCTGAAATTAAAGAGGAAGTGCTTATTACTCGACCTCGCAAGCTGCTCAGACAAACAGCTTCAACCTCTGCAGCTCATCTACAATCAAGTTCTACGCCCTCAGAGGCTGAAATGATTGCTGCTTTGGTTCGCCCGTCTTCGCACCCAACCACCAAATCTAGCAGGGTTGCAGCGCGTCTATTAACCGATGTTGCTACCGAGATAGCGAAGAAAATGCAACCGCCTGCTCCCACACCACCAACCACAACTTCTGGTGCTCCATCCACCTCACCTATGACTGATGCTGAACGCATTACACAATTGGAGTCTAGGGTTAGAGAATTGCAAGTAGTGGCTAACACTTTTGCTAATCAGCTTCTACAACTGTCCGACAATGTCACTACACAGAACAATGCTTGCTCATTGCTACTCAAGACCAACAGCACTCTGGTAGATGACGTGGCTGAAAAGCAACGACAACTTGATCGTCTCTCTCGTCGTATTACATTCTTAGAACAGAACCAACCATCTCAAGGGGAGAAAGCTGCAATTGAGAAGGCTGCATTTGAAGAAGTTTGTAAAGAGGATGAGCTAGCTAAGAAGAGCAGAGATGATGAAGACGATGATCCCGCAGCTGGAAAAGAAAGTGAGCTGGCTGGTCCTTCAACGACTGGTCAGCAGACTACATTTCAGGGGGAGTCTGCTGAAGCAAGTGGTAGTGGAGCTGGTGCTGGTACTGCGAAGGGTGGAGCTGAAGAAGGTGACACTTGTATTAATATAGACTGATTGTAATTATTAATACATTGTAACTTTGAATTATTTTGTAATATAATTCTGTAATTAAGATGTTTAAACTTGAATGTTTAAAATGTTATAATTATGAATGTTCGTATATTATAAGCCTTTTGTAATTCTAGATTGACTATGATCGATAAAAGAGTTATAGGATCATATAATATATGATGTTCGCATATTATAAGACTTATTCAAATTTTAGATCGATTATCATAATCGATGAAAGATTTGAATAAGTATATATATATAATATATTTCAAATACACAAAGGGATTAATAAGAAAAATCTTAGATTGATTCAGGGAAATCAATGAAAGAACTTATGATATTAATCTATTTGTGTATGTATTTCTATAGGTCATGAAATGTTGAACTTATCAGATTCTGAAGGCGACATGCCAGATGAATTAGATGAGGACATTGACTTTGACCTTGAAGAAGGAGAGTTTGTACCTCCTGAAGATTGGACTTTCATTGTTAATGATGGGGCAGACGAATGTGTAGATCTTGACGCTGATGTTGTTGAACACATTGTAAGCCCATCTACAACTAAAGTGGTTATCCAGGAAGAAGATGGAGAAAGGGTTGTTGAGTTAGATGAAAGTCTAGATGACTCAACCAGTTCTGAATCAGAAGATGACCTTCCAGAAAAACTTAGAAATAATCCCATGTTTAGACCTCTGAAAAGGAGAAAGCAAAAGGTTGGGATGTCTGAAGTAGATATAACTGGAAAGAAAGCTCCAAGGAAGGGGATCATCGGCTGGTATTTTGATTCTGACTTGAAACTTTTCGCTATCAAAAGATTTGACGGAGTTCAATATTTCGGTAAGAAGCTTAAAGTATTCAGTTCGCTTCCTCAATTTGAAATTCGAGACTTGGCACGCTTAGAACTGATAAATCCCAGTAATGATCCCTACGCAACGTATGTTGAGAGAATCATTCGGACTGAGGGTAGATCAATGAAGTTTGAAAAGATTAAGCCAAGAGTCGGAAAGACAATCAAATTAAAGGAACGAAGTCAGAGAACTGGCCGAAGATTAAGGAAGAAAACTTATCCAGCTGTCAAGTGCATACAGCAGATACCACTGAAGACAATGCCACAGAATATTCTGGGAAATCTTCTGAACTGGCACGTGGACTCAGAGACTGGTGAAGCTGTCATGGTTGAAGTTGATGATGAAGTCGAAGGAGGAGAAAGAGTAATTCTAACAGTCTATGACCATCGACACCTGATGAATCTGTCGAGGAAGGACCTGTTGAAGTTAAACGAAAACAGGATCCTAACGACTGAAGCATGGGGTGATCTAGCAAGAGATTATCAATTAATGGTGAAGACTTGTGTTAGAATGAAGATTCATATGGGCAGTAGTATTTACAAGTAAAGACCAAAGACAAAGTTGAAGATAACAACACTAGAGCTATTGTCAAGGGGGAGTCTGTTGGGACATGTTATTGTGACAATAGATCTAGCTTGTAATAGGACTAGTGTATTTATGATCAATCTTCATAGATTGGTTTAGACTTGTAAATATATGATATTAACTTGTTATTAGTATTTGTTAAATGTTATTAGACAAATATCGATTTTAAGTTAAAGACTGAATCGCGAATTGAGAAGTCAACTCGCAGTTCAACAGACTTGCGAGTTGAGATCTCAACTCGAAGTCCAATCTGGACTCGCAGCTCTCAGCTGCGAGTTGAGATCTGGGCTCGCTGTAAACTGGACTCGCAGGTCTTACCTGTGAGTTGAGTTTTGGACTCGCAGTCTATCTGGACTCGCAGGCCCATGGGCTGCGAGTTGAGTCAACTCGCAAGGCCCATGGCCTGCGAGTTGAACCAGATATAAATATTTTAAATACTGCTCATTATTAAGGATCTAGGAATCCGTGCTATTTCTACACACACCAAATATTTAAATATTCTCTCCTCGAAATTCGTGCTGATATAAAGGCTATCATTGAATAGGCTCGGTTTTGATTGTTTAACACTAGTTGATATCAAAACGAAGCTTGTTAATTGATAGATTAGTTATATAAGCCTAAAACCTTAAGTATTGAGGGATTCCGCACCTCAATACCTAAAAGATAATTCGTTATCGCTAACCAAGATCTAGAGACTTACAAATGCATTATGTAAGAATTCAGAATCTTGTACCTCAGAATCTGAATCTGCATCTCCTTCAGTGGAGGTAGCTGATATGTTGGCCATGAATGCCATGTTGACTTCCAAATCTTCTTCTTCTGAATCAGTCAAATTTAACCAAGCATCATTCTCAGCCAATAAAACTTTCCCAGCTTCCTTCTGTTTGGACATCAGCATCTTTGCCTTGTAGTAATCAGAATTACGTACTCTTGGCTTCTTACAATCCCTAGCAAAGTGTCCAAACCCTCCACAGTTATAACATTTGTTATCTACTTCTCCTCGTGAATTCCCATCAACCTTTTTCCCTTCATAACTGCCCTTGTATTTCCCATCATCATTGTTTTTGAAATCTGAGCGTTTGGTGGATGTTGATGAAGTCCGTAAGTGATTGTTTGTAGGTTTCTTCCAGTACTTCTTTGTCATGGCTTTGGTGATCAGTGCCATTTGTTTTACAATCTCCTTCATATCCTCATCTGACTCACTTTCTTCCTTATCTGAATTAGATTCATACTTGATCTCCCTTTCAACTCTTCTTGATCTGATATGTCCCCTTCTTTCAGTAATCAAAGCAAGAGGATCATTTAACTCTTTCTCCTCAGTACCCTTTACCATCTCATTTACCTCATCCTGGTTATGATTTAGAATTTCATATACATCATGTATATCAACTGAAGTTAAATCTCGGTTCTGAATGATGTTACTAGCATATTGTTTCCATTCGGGAAGCAGATTGTTCAAAAACTTAATGTTTATCTCCAAATTCTGTTTCTGAAACTTATTCTTTCGAACTTCATTCAACAGTAAACAAAACCTATTGTAGGTTGTTTCAAGTTGTTCACTCGATTTTGCTTTAAAAGCTTCATATGCTTGGAGACAATGAGTCATCTTTGTTTGTTTTCCTCGTTCAGACCCTTGTTGTTGTCTACCAATAGCATCCCACATTTCCTTTGCAGTTTTGTAGCTGTCAACTTGAACGTAGATTTCATTTGTCAATCCTTGAAGGATATATGATTTCATTTCCTTATGTGCCTTCCTTAACTTCTGTTGTTCTTGACTTAATTCATTTTCACCAAGTTCTACTCCTGAAGTATCACTAGCTTTATAAAACGGTAGTTCTCCTTTAGTCAATGATTCCTTCAACAACGAATAGTTGTCTTGTTGTTCAATCCAATCAATGAATCTGTCTTTCCATTGAGAATAGTCTCCTCTGAACAAGACTGGAGGCTTATCCTTCGTTCCAATTGCTAGTGCTTCTCTCGACATTTTTCCTGAGTACGATATTTCCCTCCAAAATATTCGAATTTTGCCCGAGTAAAATGAAAATTCTCTCAAACCAGAATTAGACAATGGAAAGCTCAAATTTAAATTTTAATAATTGCAAAATTTTCCCGCCTTTTTTTTTTTTTTTTTTTTTTGAACAGAATGCGAACTTAATGATAAGTTCGCAGAGAATAAAGTCTCAGAAACAGATATGCGACTTTACTAGATAAGATCGCATATAATAAAGTCTCAGACTTCAATAAAATCGCATAAACAAGATCGCAGAATTAAAGTCAGAACCTGAGTGCGAACTTAATGATAAGTTCGCAGGAATATAGTCGCTGAAATAAGATCGCAGATTTAAAGTCGCTGTTCGTCACCTTAAACCGCCATTTTTGAGTAATAATCAAATTCAAATTTCTGAAAGTTTTGACCGTGAATTCTTCAATCAATCTCTTGAAAAACACTTACAGAAGCTTCGTTAATCCTTTACTTGAACCGAAACACAAATTTTAATCAGATTTGATCAAAAATCCGTACGAACCACTTCAAATACCCATTTTCCAATTTTCTTCGAATTAGAGCTTGATTTCTGCAATTGAACCTAGTAATCACTTCCAAATCCTTCAACCAATGCTCTGATACCAATTGTTGGATCTATTCTTGTGATTTGAATGTGAATTGAATATAATCCGAGAGTATAAGTACGTATGTATATGAATGAATAAGAACAAGTAATCAAATGCTTCTATATTACTATTACAACTCTGTTACAAGCTCTAATATCTCTCTCAATATGATATACAAACATACGCTCAAAACTCTCTGGTTCAACAACAACTAAATGAGAATACAAGTCCTGTATTTATACTGATGTTGCTTCTGCGACTTTATTCTTATGCGACTTTAATTTGAGCTGCGACTTTGTTGTGAGACTTTGTTCCTGTGAGACTTTGTTGACCTGCGACTTTGTGCCTGCGAACTTGTACCTGCGAACTTGTTCTGCGAATTTATTATTAAGTTCGCATATAGTATTTCTGCGACACTAACTTAAAGTCGCATGACCAGTTTTTCACTTACGAATGCAAATCCTATTTTTATATCTAACATTATGCATTTTTGAATCATCACAACACAAGTATTTACAATTTACAAGATTACAACAATGCATGATGTTCATGCATTTTTTAAAAATATGAGATCAATAAGATAAATTACTATCTTTTTATTCTACTAAGATACACTTGTTAGGAGTCTAAAAACATTTTTTTAAAATTTATTGAACACCTTAAGTCCCATGAACATGTATCACAACTAAAATGCTCACAGGAAGGTTGCTGTTTGCACATCAGTTTTGTGTGATACATTTGGAGGTCGAATACTCAATGGATTTGAGTGAGACCAGTGAGGTTTTAAAGGTAAGAAATTAACCTAAATTCCAAAAGAAAAATCAAGATTTTTGGACCATTATTGACTGAGTTATGGTTGATCAAAGTAGGGTCAAAATCTGGACAGATTACATAGAAGACAAAAGTGATCTTTTTGGTGTGTTTTCACTACCAAACGATTTTTAGACCTCATCCAATGATTGAGGCCTTGTCTTTTATGCATGAACATGTGTTTTACATAAACATAAACATATTTTACCAATTTAATCCATTCAAACTAGCAAGAACAAGAAATAGTTACAATAATATTAAAAAGTCGACTTTTTCGGTTTGATTCTCGGTTTGATCATAGGTTACCCTTCTTTTACACATGAATATGTATAAGGTGTAACCTACAAACCATCAAACCTTGTATGAGGATTTAAGCCATGAAAAAGGCATGAAATCCAAGAAATAAACATAATAAAAGTAGGAAATGGAAGCTAGGAAGAGTGATTTACCTCAAAATTTCTTGTAGTTGTGTAAGAACACTTTCAAGATGGTGTTTTAGAGTTGAAAATCTGCTGGGATTTAGTGTGTGTAATGGAGTGTTTGTGTGTGTTTCTTGAGAGAAAAGAGAGAATAAAAAGAAGTGAGTGGGTTGGGAAAATGGTGCAAATGATCTTGCACGTATAAAGGAATATTTGGTTGGGGTTTGAAGTGATCAAGAGAAGGAAATGGGCTGCAGATTTTTGGTGGTAGGGTTGGCTTTATTTAAATTCTATTTTATTAATTATTAAGGAAATAAAAGCCTACAAGTTTGTACAAGTTTGTGTACATTGTGAGTTTTAATTGTGATGTTGTGATAATTAAAGTTTGAATTGTAAAACTTTATTTCATAAGTTTTTAATATTCATCATAATATATTTGATTTGTTTACGGTTGGTATTCGCGGGTTAATCGTGCGGTTTCCGGTTGCGTTAACCGAGTTACGAAATTGACGATTAAATTCCGGTTTTTGCAATACGATAAATATTTTGTGCTGATGACTGAAATTAAATTTCGTTTGTTTTCTTTGGCACTTTGTAACCTGATTCAATGTTATTTACGGTCTTAAAGTCCGCCAAGCAATCTCCTAGAACGTTACGCGATCTTGGTAACTTACGGTTTCGGTACTTAAGGAGTCGTAACCTAGACTTTTCACTAGGATTTTTGAATGCTGTAAACGTAGATAGATAGACTAGGAATTTAAGTGCGTTATTGACCTGAGATTATTTTTTTTTCGGTTGTCACAGTCTCCCCCAGTTAAAATGAATTTCGTTCCGAAATTCAACTGGGCATGCTGCGAGTTTCATTTCGGGAATAGATGAGGGTATTTCCGTTTCATGAAATCCTCTCGTTCCCAAGTGTATTCAGGTCCGCGCTTTAAAATTCCATTAATTTTGACGATCGGGATTTTGCTACGTCTTAAGCGTTTGACTTCCTTGTCAAGGATTTCAATTGGTTCTTTTAGTGAAGTGTAAACGATCGTCGATTTGGATTCCTTCTAAGGGTAAGATATGCGGTTCATTCGCTAGACATTTCTTGAGGTTAGATACATGGAACGTATCGTGAATACCACCTAATTTTAATGGTAACTTAAGTTTGTAAGCTACCGGACCGATACGTTCGATGATTTCGTAAGGTCCAATGTAGCGTGGGCTTAACTTGCCTCTTTTGCCAAAATGCACTATCCCTTTCGAAGGTGATACTTTCAAGAACCTTTTATCATCAACTTGGAATTCTAGGGGTTTTCTACGGTTATCCGCGTAGCTTTTCTGCCGATTCTGGGCAATCTTAAGTCGATCTTGGATGATCGAGATTTTGTCGGTAGTTTCCTGGATAAGGTCGGGTCTTGTTAAATGTTCGTCATCTATTTCGTACTAACTCAAAGGTGATCGACATTTTCGCCCGTATAACGCTTCATAAGGTGCGCATTGTATGCTGGTGTGGTAGCTATTGTTATATGAGAATTCTACCAACGGTAAGTGAATACCTCAACTTCCTCCGAAGTCTGACACACATGCTCGAAGCATGTCTTTCAATATTTTGATTGTTCGCTCGCTCTGTCCATCCGTCTTAGGATGGTAAGCCGTACTTAGGTTCAACTGCGTACCCAACGCCTTCGGTAAGGATTGCTAGATTCATGACGTGAAACAGCTATCTCTAATAGAGATAATGGAAACAGGTACTCCGTGGCGCGACACAATTTCGTTAATGTAGATTCGAGCGAGTTTCTCCATGTTATAATTCTCTCGAATGGGTAAGAAGTGAGCGGATTTTGTCAATCGGTCAACGATAACCCATATACCATCATGTCCTTTAAAAGTTTGCGGTAGTTTGGTGATGAAGTCCATTGTTATTTGTTCTCATTTCCATTGTGGTATCTCTGGTTGTTGCAACAACCCTGATGGCTTCTGATGCTCTGTTTTAGTTCTAGAGCAGGTCATGCATTTTGCGACGTAGGCAGCGATGTCTTTCTTCATTCCGGGCCACCAGTAGTATTCTTTAACATCTTTGTACATTTTGACGGCCCTGGGGTGAATCGAGTATTGTGACTTGTGGGCTTCCCCCAAAATCAAGTCTTGCAATTCATAGTCCTTGTGTATCCAAACCCTATCCTTAAATTACTTCACCCCATCGGTCTTGGTTTCGAATCTTTGCTCAAGGCCGTGCAAGGTTTCTTCCTTCAGATCCTCGGTGCTTATGGCCTTTTCTTGAGCAAGTTGGATTTGAGTTTTTAGACTAGTTTGCACGAGTATTACGCATGCTCGTACTCGCGAGGGCTTCACCCTTTCCTTTCGACATAGCGCATCTGCCACTACATTGGCTTTGCCTGGGTGGTATTGAATCTCACAGTCGTAATCGTTCAATGACTCCACCATCTCCTCTGGCTCATATTGAGCATCTTTTTCTCGAAGATTTGGCGGCAACTCTTGTGATCCGTGTATATCGTGCACTTGGTTACGTAGAGGTAATGTCTCCAAACTTAAGTGCGAAGACTACGTCTCCCAATTTGGACGTGAATTGATAGAAATCCGAATGTATATATGCGTATGTATATGTATGAATATGAACTCGTAATCAAATGTTTATGTATTGATACTTTTAATCAGTTACAAGCTCTCAATCTCTCTCTGAATATGATATACAAACGCGCATACAATTTTTCTCAGGTTCAACAACCACTAAAATGAAAAACGACGTCCTGTATTTATACACATCATGTTCCTGCGACTTTGTCCTTATGCGACTTTATTTCAACCTGCGATTTTGTCCTTATGCGACTTTATTTGAACCTGCGACTTTGTTCTGCGACTTTATTCTTAAAGTCGCATATTGTATTCCTGCGACACTAACTTAAAGTCGCATGACCAGTTTTTTACTTACAAATGCAAATCCTATTTTTATATCTAACAATCTCCCCCTAGCATTTAGCATCTTGTTTTTCTTGAATATCTTCTTTGAATATCTTTCTTTATATTTCTGTTGATTCAGCTTTTTGTCTTGAATCTTTTGAAAGTCTTTGACATAGAGAAATAGAACTTTCTTTTGAGTTCTAGTCTTCTCTTTTCCTCTTTGACATTTCTTCACATATGATTGTTGACTTTGAACTTCTTCTCTTGTGTAATCTTTTATTGTAACCTTCTTTTGCGATACTGTCAGCAGTCTTCGCTTCATATTGAAATTTCTTCTGAATTTATTTCTTGACTCTCACTTCTTGCTTTAGCTCCCCCTTAAATGTATATCTTGATCTTCTGGAGCTTTTAACCTTTACTTTGACAGAATCTCTTCTTTATTTCTTTTCTTTTCAGAGCACTTGAGCTTGTAACTTTAATCATTCTTCCTTGATAGTAATTTGAGATACAACATGAATATCTTTAACATTTAATTTTGAAAGAGTGTTTTTCTCATTTACTTAGCAACCAAGGTAAGCAACTATTCATTTGATGTAATCTCAGAAAAGTTGATTGTATAATCAGAAAACACATTTATGAAAATACTATAACTCCTGGATCACATAGATTACCAGTTAACACAATAATTGAATCAATTAAATGTTTCAATTGAGTGACCTACGTTCAATGTTGGCTTTGATGTTAGCATTGGTAGGATTTCCATTCAATCATTGTGGAATACCATTTTAGGTATCACTATGAATGTTCTAGCAATATCACATAAATATGCATAATGTCACTTAGACATAGAGTGTAATAATACACATGTGTCCTAAAATTATATTCTTTTCAAGCTCTAGACTCAATTAGTGCATTAATGACGTCAGGGACTGGAGCAGACTGTCCTCTTGTTTCAATATCAACAAACTCCAACAGAGTTGTCAATAGATTATGTGTAAAATCTCCGTGAGAATACTGAAACAAGAATTTGTTAAGAAATTCTTGAGTGGTTAGGAGTGTATATGTGCATTGCATCACTAGGTCCATGATTCTTCTTCAATACCAGAAATCAACACATGATTTCCGATAGTAGATGTGGCTACCTTTCAATTATTTGTTTAGTGAGGGTTTTCTTTTTCTTTTAACCCTTTCACACACTCCTCACTCAACCTTACTCAATTTTTCTACTCCACCCTCAATTGGCATTTGTTTTAAAAATATGTTGTTCTGTACTAGAATTTTCACCCTTACTCAATGTTTCTACTCCTCCCTCATTCTAAGACTTAAACTTTCATCCTATATTTGGAAAGTGACTCCTTTGGTAAATCCAACCGGCTTTGGAGGATTATAGGAGTAGTTTATAAACTAACACTCTTAGTACACACTACAGCATTTTGCCAAACAATTTGATTGAAATTGGTAATCTGATTATCCATCAATCCTTGGAGTATCAAAAAGTCTTTGAAAATCTTTCAAAGTGTTGAGCAATATGTAAATAGATTTGAACACTTGAAAGTTTTGAATTTTTGAAAAATACTCCCCCTTAACATATGCATAAGATTTATTAAATATTACGTATGAAGGTGAGTTATAAAAACAAAATCTCTTTTTCTTTTGAAGATCGGGTTTTGCTCTGAATTTGAGTAAAAACCATAATCTCTTTTTCTTTTGAAGATCGGGTTTTACTCTGAATTTGAGTAAAAACCATCATGCATCACATATGCAAAATATTTCAACTCTTCTCCCCCTCAAAATATGATAGTATTTTGCATCTCGAGTTGAAAGTGACAGATTATTGCTTAAGTGAAAGCATGCCTAACTGAGTCACCAAAAAATGAAAACGTATGTCATCTAATGGTTTGGTGAATAAGTCGGCCAATTGATAATCTGTTTTGACAAAAAATAACTCGATATGCCCTTTTTCAATATTATATTTTATAAAATGATACCGAATATCTATGTGTTTTGTTTTCGAGTGTTGTACCGGATTGCAGGAAATAGCAATCGCACTTTGAGAGTCACAATAGATAGGTATCTTTTCAAATTTGAAACCAAAATCCATGAGTTGAGACCTCATCCACAAAACTTGTGAACAACAAACAGCAGCTGCAACGTATTCTGCCTCAGCTGTGGATGTTGAAACACAGTTTTGCTTCTTGGAAGTCCAACTAACTAGCTTATCACCAAGAAATTGAGCACCACCGGATGTGCTTTTTCGATCTAACTTACAACCTGCATGATCTGCGTCTGGATAGGCTGTTAGTTCAAAACCAGTATCCTTTGGATACCACAATCCCAAGTCAATTGAAAATTTTAAATATCGTAAAATTCGTTTGACTGCTTGGAGATGTGATTCCTTAGGAGCAGCCTGGTAACGTGCACAAACACATGTAGAGAACATGATATTTGGACGACTTGATGTCAAATACATCAAAGAGCCAATCATGCTTCTATATAAAGTTTGATCAAGTGATTTTCCCGTTGAATCAACATGAAGTTGTGACCGAGCAGCCATAGGTGTAGAAATAGGTTGACAGTCTACCATTTGAAACTTTTTCAATATATCCAAAATATATTTGGATTGATTGATAAAGATTCCATTTGGTAGTTGTTTAACATGTAATCCAAGAAAAAGTTCATTTCATCCATCATGCTCATTTCAAATCTGGATACCATTAATGCCGAAAAATTCTTGCAATATTTGGCATTAGTAGATCCAAATATGATGTCATCAACATATATTTGAATTAAAATTATATCTTCTTTTTGTTTCTTAATGAAAAGTGTAGTGTCAATTGTTCCTTTTGAAAAACCTGATTGAACAAGAAACGTGGACAAGACATCATACCAAGCTCTCGGGGCTTGTTTTAGTCCGTATAAGGCTTTGTCCAGAATGTAGACATCGTTTGGTCTACGTACACCTCTTCCTTAAGAATTCCATTTAAGAAAGCTGTCTTCACATCCATTTGATAAACTGTGAAAGACTTGTGAGCAACATATGCTAAGAAGATACGAATCGCTTCAATTCGAGCGACTAGAGCAAATGTTTCATCGTAGTCGATTCCCTCTTGCTGACTATAGCCCTTTGCAACCAGTCTAGCTTTATTCCATACCACAATTCCATGTTCATCTTTTTTATTCTTAAAAATCCATTTGGTTCCAACTATGGACTTATCCTTTGGTCTTTGAACTAATCTCCAGACTTTGAGTCGATTAAACTGATTCAACTCATCTTGCATGGCAAGAATCCAATCTTCATCTTGAAGAGCTTCCTCTACAGTCGATGGTTCAATGGAACTTAGGAAATTTGAATAAAGACACTCATTTTGAGTAGCTTTCCTAGTTTGTACCCTAGTGGTAGGATCACCAATGATTTGAGAAGATGGATGCGATTTAGTCCACTTACGTTCAAAAGGAAGATGTTGATATTCAAAACTTGAATTTGAAGAATCAACATATGGAATGGGAGGAATAAGTTCTTCAGCCACATTAGTTGGTTGAATTGGTGAGATAGCTGAAGGTGATTCGGTTGGTTGTATTTTAGGATTGGTTTCGGGTTGTACTTGAGGAGACTCAGTTGTAGTTGACTGAGTTAGAGTTGAAGTTGTGGAAGTTCCAAAGTATTCTTCATAGAAATCAGAGAACAATTCATCAAGATCATTCACAATTGGCTGTGATGTTTCAGGTTGATCTTCTATTGAGCTAGTTAAATCGGGTTTTGAACTGTTTTGTTCAAAAACCATCTCTGACATTTCATCAAACTTCACATTCACACTTTCATTGATAATTCTTGTACGTTTGTTGTAAACCCGGTATGCAACTTTATCCTTTGAATATCCAATGAAAATTCCTTCATCACTCTTTGGAGAGAATTTTCCCAAATCTTCTCGATCATTTAAAATATAGCAGGGACATCCAAAAATGCGAAAGAATTTCACATTTGGAGGACAATGGTTAATTACTTCGTATGCTGTTTTGTTGAACCTCTTGTTGATGATAGACCGATTTTGAGTAAAACATGCAGTATTGATTGCTTCTGCCCATAAAAATATTGGTAGCTTTGAATAGCACAACATAGTTCTAGCTGCTTCAACAAGAGTACGATTTCGTCGTTCAACAATACCATTTTGTTGTGGAGTTCGTGCAGCGGAAATTTGATGAGTAATACCAACTGATTCCAAATATGAAGATAAGATCTTATTCTTGAATTTCGTGCCATTATCTGAACGAATTGAGCGCACAGGAAGTTGTAGATTCACTTGAGTAAGCTTTAGGAAGTTGATTAGAGTCGTTGGGGTTTCGGATTTATCCTTTAAGAAATATACCCATGTATATCGTGAGAAATCATCCACAATAACAAGAATATATCGCTTACCATTAATTGATTGTACACACATAGGACCACATAAGTCCATGTGTAGCAAATGGAGTACAGACTCTGAACTTTGTATCGATTTGGACTTATGAGATGCGTGTGTCATTTTACCCATTGTACAAGATTTACAAAAATGATCAGAATCATATTTAACTTCTGGTAAACCAAGAACTATTCTGGAGCAAGTAAGATGATTAATTTGTTGAATACTTAAATGAGATAACCGACGGTGCCACAACCATGATTGTTGTGAAGATGCTTTGGAGAGTAAACAGACATCGGCCATGGGTTGTGCACTATCTAAATCAATAGTGTAGAGGTTTGTTGAACGTGTGCCATTGAGTAATGGTTGACCGTCTTTAGTTCTAACACAACAACTACGTTTGCAAAATAGTACTTCTAAGTCTTTATCACAAAATTGACCAATGCTGAATAAGTTGTGCCCTAAGCGTTCAACATAGGCAACCATTTTAATCGTAATTTTACCTCGAACCAGATCGCCAAATCCCATGATAGCAGCATAATGATTATTTCCAAAACGAACAGTCCCCATAAATTTTTCAACAAAGTTTATCAAGAGGGACTTATCTCCGGTCATGTGTCTGGAACATCCTGAATCAAGATACCAAACACATACCGAGATTTTCTGCAAAATCAAACCATTTGAAAATCCTTAGGAACCCATTTTTCAACGAGTTCGTCAGGGTTAGTGCAGTTTATGGTTGATTGATTCCTTTTAGGTACCTATTTTGATATAATTTTTGATGGACTTATAAGCTTAGGAATCCATTTGGAAATCATTTTGGGTGTTCTCTTTTGTTGAGGAACCCATTTTGAAATCCATCCTTTTGATTTCCATGATCTAGATTGATATGGCATAGCAGATTTATAGAAATTATTACGTCTAGCTACAATTCTATCATGTAACATATATTCATTCACATTCACAAGATAATTTCTATCATAACGCAAGGTATGATTACAACTGTTTGAATGCCGAAAATACAACAAATCATGTTTGTTGATATTATTGTAGTTACACGAATAAGAACTATTTAAAGTGCGATTAAGCTTTTGACTCTTTGGACTTCGGGATTTGTCATGAAGATTTGTCGTTTTTAGATATGAAACACGAAAACCACCAGTATTAGTATTTGCAAAATTTGATCTAATGCTCTTGTTTGAAGAAATCTTAACATACTTTGTATTCTTTTGCAAAGAATAATTAGTAAATTGAGATTTCTTTAGAGCATTTACTGAGTGCTTTGATCTAATTTCTTTCAGAGATTGTTTAACAGTTGATTCATCCTTCTTTGGAAACGTTGTTTCCAAAATTTCTTCATATTCTATAAGTTTATCAAATTCAAGTTCTTGAGAAGATTTTGATATCAATGCTAAACTTGATGTCAAAGAAGTATTTTTGAGTTGTTCAGTATTTTGTAAAAGCGTTGTTCGTTCTTGATCAAAATGTAGTTGTAAAGTTGTTATTTGTTTTTCAAGATAAAAATTTTTATTTTCCAAAATTAAATTTGGAATATAAAGTTTTGTTTTAACCACTTGTTCCATAACCTCATCTTGATCAATAACAGGTGTTGAACAACTTGGAAAATAATCCTCAGAAAGTGGTATTTTCCTTGTGCAATAACTTTCATTTAATTTCTCATAATTAAATGAAAATTGTGCATTCTCAATTTATGCTCTATTGAAATTCTCAATAACTTCTTCTTCATTAGTTGTCTTTACAAAAAACATTTTTAAAATACTTCCCATGTCACCGTAGTTATACAAGGTAGGTACTTTAGAAATAGCTTTTTGTAAATAGCAAGGATTTTCAAAACCTAGTCCTTCTCTTGGATTATAGAATTTGATATCCTTAGGTTTGTTTAAAAAGATTGTTTGGTCTGTTTGGCCACGTTTAAACAACTTATCTTGAAGTTCTTTGACCTTGTTTAACAAACTCATTTTTTTCAGTAATTGCATGATCGTACCTTTGTTTAACACGATTTTCAACGTCTTTTGATGCTTTACATCGAGATGAAATTTCAAGGATTTCAGTTATTAAAGATTTATTTTCTTTTTCAAGTTTCTCATTAGTAATGAGATACTCATCCCTATGAAATTTAAAAACATCCCTTTCCCGAGTCACAGTTTTTAATACTGTAAGTTTACTTTCTAATTCTGTTTGCAGTTCACGCACATGAATTCTTTCATCTTTTAATTTAGCAGTCAGATTAGCATTCATAGTATGCAATGCAGTATGTAAGAATTCAGAATCTTGTACCTCAGAATCTGAATCCGCATCTCCTTTAGTGGAGGTAGCTGATATGTTGGCCATGAATGCCATGTTGACTTCCAGATCTTCTTCTTCTGAATCAGTCAAATTTAACCAAGCATCATTTTCAGCCAATAAAACTTTCCCAGCTTCCTTCTGTTTGGACATCAGCATCTTTGCCTTGTAGTAATCAGAATTACGAATTCTTGGCTTCTTACAATCCCTAGCAAAGTGTCCAAATCCTCCACAGTTATAACACTTGTTATCTACTTCTCCTCATGAATTCCCATCAACCTTTTTCCCTTCATAACTGCCCTTGTATTTCCCATCATCATTATTTTTGAAATCTGAGCGTTTGGTGCATGATGATGAAGTACGCAAGTGATTGTTTGTAGGTTTCTTCCAATACTTCTTTGTCATAGCATTGGTGATCAGTGCCATTTGCTTTACAATCTCCTTCATATGCTCATCTGACTCACTTTCTTCCTTATCTGAATTAGATTAATACTTGATCTCCTTTTCAACTCTTCTTGATCTGATGTGTCCCCTTCTATTAGTAAACAAAGCAAGATGATCGTTTGTTTCTTTCTCCTCAGTACCCTTAACCATCTCATTTACCTCATCCTGGTTATGATTTAGAATTTCATATACATCATGTATATCAACTGAAGTCAAATCTTGGTTATGGATGATGTTACTTGCATATTGTTTCTTTCCATTCGGGAAGCAGATTGTTCAAAAACTTAATTTTTATCTCCAAATTCTGTTTCTGAAACTTATTCTTTCGAACTTCATTCAACAGTAAACAAAACCTATTGTAGGTTGTTTCAAGTTGTTCACCCGATTTTGCTTTAAAAGCTTCATATGCTTGGAGACAATGGGTCATCTTTGTTTGTTGTCCTCTTTCAGACCCTTGCTGTTGTCTACCAATAGCATCCCACATTTCCTTTGCAGTTTTGTAGCTGTCAACTTGCACGCAGATTTCATTTGTCAAGCCTTGGAGAATATATGATTTCATCTCTTTATGTGCCTTCCATAACTTCTGTTGTTCTTGACTTAACACATTTTCACCAAGTGGTACTCCCGAGGTATCACCAGCTTTATAAAACGGTTGTTCTCCTTTAGTCAATGATTCCTTCAACAATGAATAGTTGTCTTGTCGTTCAATCCAATCAATGAATCTGTCTTTCCATTGAGAATAGTCTCCTCTGAACAAGACTGGAGGCTTATCCTTAGTTCCAATTGCTAGTGCTTCTCTCGACATTTTTCTTGTATGCGATTTTCCCTCCAAAATTTTCGAATTTTGCCCGAGTAAAATGAAAATTTTCTTAAACTAAAAGTAGTCAACGGGAAGCTTAAATTCAAATTTTGATAATTGTAAAATTTTCCCGCCTTTTTTTAATCAAATGAGAGTAATGGAACTTACTGTTATGCGAACTTGATATGCGAACTTAATAAAGTCGCACAATATAGTCGCACAATAAAGTCTCACACTAAGGTCTCAGATATAAAGTCGCAGAGGATAGCAGGAATAAAGTCGCTGAATATAGTCGCAGAAGCTGTTGAACAGACCGTGAAGAACAGAAATTTAAGCGTGGATCAAAACTTGAAATTAAAACCTGTAGTTGATTCCTTTATGTTCCTGAGTACTAGAAGAACATTTTGATCGGTTGAAATTCTCTAATTCGGACTCAAACACCTTGAATCAAAACTTAACCGCCATTTTTGAACTTTTTGAACTACAACTTCTGTAAGTTTTGACCGTGAATTCTTGTTCCTCTTTGTTGTATATCACTATTAGAAGCTTCGTTGATGCTTTAATTGTACAGAAACATACAATTTTGATGACTTTGATCATAAAACCGAAATATCTTCTTCAAATACCCATTTTGCAATATTCTTCAAATTTGAGCTTGATTCCTGCAATTGAACCGTATAATCACTTCCAAATCCTTCAACCAATGCTTTGATACCAAATGTTGGAACTAATCTTGTGATTTGGACGTGAATTGATAGAAATCCGAATGTATATATGCGTATGTATATGTATGAATATGAACTCGTAATCAAATGTTTATGTATTGATACTTTTAATCAGTTACAAGCTCTCAATCTCTCTCTGAATATGATATACAGACGCGCATACAATTTTTCTCAGGTTCAATGTGACAACCGTCAAAAATCTCAGGTCATTAACGCACTTAAATTCCTAGTCTATCTAATTACGTTTACAGCACTCTAAAATCCTAGTGAAAAGTCTAGGTTACGACTCCTTAAGTACCGAAACCGTAAGTTACCGAAATCGCGTAACGTTTTAGGAGATTGCTTAGCGGACTTTAAGACTGTGAGGAACACAAAATTAGGTTACAAAGTGCCAAAGAAAACAAATGAAATTAAATTTCATAAGTCATCACAAAATATTTATCATATCGCAAAAATCGGAATTTCACTGGAAATTCCGTAACTCAGTGAACGCAACCGAAAATTGGTTAATTGAATCGCGAATGTCAATCGTGATTAAATCAAATACATTTTGATGAATGTTATAAACTTATAAGATAAAATTTCATGACTCAAACTTTAACCACAAAAACATCACAAAAATCGGAATTAACTGAAATTCCGTAACTCGGCAAACGCGACCCGAATCGAATAAAAGAAACTCGAATCCGACAAACTAATACTTGAATATCCATTATAAACAATCTAAAATACAATTTCAAGTATTTTAGAAATTTAGAACATCAATTTTTATAACCCAAATATTAAGCATTAAAACAACACAATTTAAAGTCTTGAAATGTACAAGACTTGTGCAATTTTAATACAAATAAATACCACAACTAATATACATTATATTTTAACAAAAAAATAAAATAAAAACTCATATTTTTTAGTCAAAAACCGGCCTCCCCCTTTGACCACTCAAAACCCCCTCTCACATATCAAGATTCCATGCAAAAAGCCTTCTACACTTACACACCCTTCCACTTTCATCATTTCTCTCATTTCCACTTTCAAAAACACACACAATTTTCTCTAAACACACACTAAACTCCAGCAACTTATCATCCTTAAATCATCTCTTTGAAGGTGTTCATACACCTAAACTAACATTCCAAGGTATGAACACCATCTTTAACTTCCATTCTTGCATTTTCATACTTTGAATCTTGTAAAAACATGATTTTTATGCCTTTTTCCATGGCTAAAAATCTCATACAAGGTTTGATGGTTTGTAGGTTCCCTTACACTTGTTTAAGTGTTAAAACAAAAGGGCAACCTATGATCAAACCGAAAAGTCGACTTTTTGATGTTATAGAGTTTATTTACATGTTCTTGCTATAATAAATGGTTTAAAAAGTTAAAACATGTTTATGTTTATGTAAAACACACGTACATGCATAAAAGACAAGGCTTCAATCATTGGATGAGGTCTAAAAATCGTTGGTAGTGAAAAACACACCAAAATGATCACCATTGTCTTATATGTAATCTGTCCAGATTTTGACCTCACTTGAAACGACCATAACTCAGTGAATAATGGTCCAAAACTCTTGATTTTTCTTCTAGAATTTATCTTAATGTCTTACCTTTTAAACCCCACTGGTCTCACTCAAATCCATTGAGTATTCGACCTCCAAATCTATCACACAAAACTGATGCGCAAACAGTAACTTTTCTGTGAGCACATTGTTGTGATACTTTTTCATGGGTCTTAAGGTGTTCTATAAATCTAAGAAAAATTATTTTAGACTCCTAACATGTATATCTCAGTAGTATAAAAAGATAGAAATTTATCTTGGTGATTAAATATTTTTAGAAAATGCATGAACATCATGCATTATTTTAGTCTTGTAAAATGTAAAAAATGTGTTGTGATGAATCAAAAATACAAAAATATTAGTGAAAACGTGTTAAAAATTTAAGGATGATTTTTCTCAGTTATTATATCATGAAAAGAACCTTGAAAATAAAAATGTGAATTTTTAGAAAAACATAAGTATTTTTCCTAGTTTAAATACAAATAAAGTTTATAAAAAGGAAAAATATTCATGAAATATACTTTTTGACATCAAAAAAATATGGGAAAATTCCTGTGTCATTTTCCACATAAAATGACACTATCCTCAAAATTGACACACATTGGAAGTGATTTGATACATTTTCCAATTTACGTCTTGTTTAAACACATAAAGTTGGGAACCAAAGTTCCAGTGCTCAAAACGACATGAAAATTTTACACAAACCTAAAAAATGAGTTAAACTGATCTAGTAAAAATTTCAGAATTTTTCATGAATAAATACTATTTTTTCCATATTTAGCACACTTTTTAGACATTAATTGATTAAAAATAATCTATATGTCTAAAAATCCCCAAATTTTCATAGAAAATTTTTCAATCATATTGTATGTTGTATACCAAATTTGGTAATTTTTGAAATTTGTTTTCATGTGTATCCATTATTTTGATCACAATCCGAGTAATTACCGACAACGATAATTAAACGACAAATCAAACTCTAACGGCACTTTGTAACATAATTTACTAGCTAAGCAATCTTAACAAAACATATTAGTCGAGAATCTAATTAGGAACCTTGTATTCATAGGTCTTGGATAGGAGTCACTCTTGGTCGAAACGCGCATTACATCCCTTCCGTACGCTCACTAATGATTGTGAGTACACAGCCCCTCTTTTAACGCTTTACTTAAATGTTTTGGGGTAAAAAGCATGCTTATATGATTTGAATACTATGCTTATGCTTTGCTCGTTTTACAAATGCTATGCTCGATTTACAAATGCTATACTATGCTATGCTTAATTTAAGAATAATGTCGTGAATGTTTTCCGTTTGTACGAACGTGATTATATGCTTGTTTTCTATCATATCTAAAGTCCACGGTATATCTACACGACCATTAACTCTATACGAGCCAAATGATGCATATGAATAGTACTATTTGGGAGCGAGACCACCTCCCCACTCACGCGGCCACATGAGTGCATCCCATCATCCTAAATGCCAACGATAGGGCATCTCTCTTTTGGGGAAAAGGTTTATCGGTTGTAGGTTTGGTTGTGGACTCAAGCATAATAAAATCATTGTGACTATAGACAATATAACGTGATAGCATAGAAATTCATAAACGACTATAAACGTATGACGTTTTGACATCTGAAACGATATTTCTTTGAAACTATAAAACTTACGACCCGAGCTTTACAATGACTTTGTCATTTGAAACGATATTTCTTTGAAACTATAAACCTTACAACCCGAGCTTTAGAATGACTTTGTCATTTGAAACGATATTTCTTTGAAACTATAAAACTTACGACCCGAGCTTTACAATGACTTTGTCATTTGAAACGATATTTCTTTGAAACTATAAACCTTACGACCCGAGCTTTACAATGACTTTGTCATTTGAAACGATATTTCTTTGAAACTATAAACCTTACGACCCGAGCTTTACAATGACTTTGTCATTTGAAACGATATTTCTTTAAAACCATAAATTTTATAAGCTGAGTTTCATACTATAAATCATTGTGGTTTTGGTTAATGATAAACGTGGTTTCATAATAACGCCTCGCATTCTTATGAACTTCGACATAATAATCCGTTGAGATTATAAACGTTTTGATATTGATTTGATGATCCATTGACTTTATAAACGTAACCTGAACTTATGAAATACTACAATATGAGTTTTATAAACATAACTTGAACTTATTAAACATTATACCTTGAGCTTTATAAACGTGAATTAAACATTCCTTTGAAAATATGAGCGCGGCGTTATAAATGAATCACGACTTTTAATTGAGTACAAAAAGGGAATCGCTCTTTAATGAATCTCGTACTTAACTAAACCTCTTTTGCCAATAAAACATCGAATCTCAAATGAATTTAACTATCAAATGAGTTTCGCTCTTAAATGAGCCTAGTTATAATGAATTACTTCATAATTATTCGCGCAATACAATTTGATTATCCTAAAAAAAATGGATTTTAAGAACTTATCGGATGATTATCATCTTTGTATGAGCCTCGGCACTAAACTTTTGCAAACTAATCACGTAGTAACGTGGAACTTTTAAACTAGATTTGTAAACTCTTGGAAAGGGTCTTCATTTCACAAAACCTGTGTACTCACCAACTATGTTTCATAGTTGACCTGTTATTTTACATGCTTTCAGGAATTAGTCACAACTTGTCTATTGAAGCTAAACCCATTATATGATCTATGCTGCTGTAGCGTTACGGGATTTTTTGTCTCTTTTGGATGTAATCGCATGTTTAGATTATTTACTTTTGTGCTGTAAACGCTTGTAAGACGTTATGTAATGTATTAATTGTAGACCGTTAAACGGTGATCTTTTGTAATTTTCGATTGTGAAATCATTGTACTATTACATCTCGTGTTTCCGCTTTAGCGGGGGGTGACATTCAACAACCACTGAAATGAAAAACGACCTCCTGTATTTATACACATCCTGTTACTGCAACTTTGTCCTTATGCGACTTTATTTGAATCTGCGATTTTGTCCTTATGCGACTTTACTTGAACCTGTGACTTTGTTCTACGACTTTATTCTTAAAGTCGCATATTGTATTCCTGCGACACTAACTTAAAGTCGCATGACCAGTTTTTCACTTACAAATGCAAATCCTATTTTTATATCTAACAACTTGCTATTGTATGTATCGAACTTTACAATATTGTATATTGTATGTAACAGGTGACCGGATGACTGGAAACCACCGATTTCGATACATACAATAGACATTTTTACAAAGTCCGATACATACAATAGATATTTTTTCAAGAGGAAAAACCGGGTATCTGCTCATCCGGTCATCCGTTACATACAATATATGAAATTGTAAAGTTTAATACATACAATAACACTTTTAAAAGATGATTACATACAATAGTAAAAAATGTAAAGTTAAATATATAACGAAATAATTAACCCATTAAATTAAATTACCTTGCATTATTATAATCGGTAACAGTCACATACCATGTGTTGGGAAAATTAAACGGTCATTGATAGCACATTTTGATAATTTGATAATATCTATTGTATTATTAATTTGGTTTCTATACTATTAATTAATTATAACCATTCTAATAATGTTTTCTTTTTTTGTTTGGTGTGGAGCTTTTATGAGGTTTACTTTTTAATTTTTATAGAAAAAGCCTCTATAAAAATAAAATTCTTATTTGTCATGTACAGAGCTTTATAATCTAACGAAAAACTAAAAATTCCAAAGCTATTGAAAGTACTTTTTCATAAAAAAAATCAAAACCTAAAGCTATAGCTTACGACTACTAAAAAAAAACCCTTTTTACTTTTATATTTAGGACGTATATTTGTGTCGTGGAGAGGGTATCTATGAGTTGCTTATTTAAAAGATTATTATGGTAAGGTACAATCGATGAGCATTTTGGAGCGTCTAAATGAAAATATAATATTCATATAAACATTTTAAAAATGTGTCGTGTCTTTATTCTCACCGTACAAATGATATTATATTTTTGTCATTGTATATGCTAATTCTTTTACTAGAATTAAAAATTTATCGAATTTTCAACTGACTAGATATTTGATCAACATATCCAAATATAATTCATCTAATTACAACTTCTTTATGTTATTCTAATTCGAAACGGTTATGATTGTTAGAGCATCGGTATGCATACAAACTTCACAAAGTTGTATAAAGTGCCGAGTAGGTATATTAATGTTTTATTAAGTAGTGTCTTCATAAAAGTTACTTCCGCACCCATCTAATTCTTTATACAACGGTATTATATGATTAAATGGTCCATAAAAATCTTCACATCACACTCTCACCGCTCCACATCTAACACTATTTTATTCGTGTGATAATGAGTCCCTTCCATAAAACCCTCATACTCACATTACTTATGCTCTTATATGCAAAACATTGACACATATGCTTACACAATGAGACCGATATCAGAGGTGATATTTACCTCAAATTATTTAGACACTTGGCTACAAATGTGATAAGTACAACAGGAAGGTGTATGTATACTTTGATGATATTAGTTGAAGCAAATGGTGGGTCATTAAAGCCCATTCCTCACTTTTTCATTCATCAAAAAATTGCATGCTAACAGAGCTGCCCCGACTGCAGGTTCAACCTGGAAGAACAAACAAAATTAAATTCAGAGAAACCAACATATTCATTTCACTTTTCAAAATGAAAGTGAATAGACAGAAAAGATCAAATCTTGGGGTAATATTTAGACTTGGCTAAAATGAAGTAGGTCTAATGGGTTGAAAGCCGCTTAAAGTGAATTCAAAGGCTTGTAACCTCCTTAAATTAGTTTTATTAAAAGATAAATTGAAGTGACAATACTAGAAGTCTAGTTTTGTGATCGATCATCTTAATGTTAAATGCATCAATCAAATTCCAAAAGATATGAAAGAATGATGATTGAATGTTACTTTTCTTGTTCAACATTTTGGTTGAGATTGAATAGTTTCACGGAAATATAGGCCGACCCACAAACACCTTTTAATCATTTTATGACTAATGCTTTAAAAAAGTGACCTAGGCGGTGTTATGCATGTAAATACACATGTGATGCCTTTCAATAACACATTTGACCCGTTTCTTTTTCAGCTTACGGCATTTGACCTTCTAGGCATGGAACACAGCCCATTTACAAGTAAACACTTCAAAATTGCTATCTTAATAATCCATATTTTTAATGCCTAACGTCATGACATTAGAAAACTAACCTTTGGCCAAACAGGGAAAGCACCAGGGTAGGTCTTTGTAAGACGGTCCACAACCTTCTGCCCAATATCCCAATTTTGGTTAGGTACAAGGACACCACCAACCAACACAATGGGAAATTTACCACTACCATCTGTAGTCAATGATCAAGTTATAGTTAAAAGGTATTTGTATTCCATTAAAGAAAGTATAATGATAAGTATAACAACAAAAGAAAGTGGATGATACGATTAACGTGCTTGTAGTTTAAAGTTAAAACAAGCAGCAAATCATATCTCTTATACATGGTTGGTGGTTTTTACTGAAAATGAGGCCATGTCAATTTATTTACTTATGAATGGGTTGGTTTGGGTTATGTTAAATATAAAAAGGTCAAAGGGATATAAATAAATAAAGAGGTTAAGAAGAAAACGGGTCAAAAGTTGCGAATAGCGTATTTTGAATGCATACGCCCTCACAAATCGCTTTATTCAAAGAATTAGATTATTGATGTAAGTCTGTAACATTATAATTTTTGCAATCATACTTAACACATAAAATCATCATACAAAATTCTAAAAAACAGGCAAAAGTATTTTTGGGTCAACCTGTTTCAACTGTACTAATATAAGTACAATCTATGACCCAACCCGCCATTTTACTACATCTACTGTAAGCAAGTAACTTTGTTGTAGTAGTAAATTGAAAAAAGCCACACCTTGATCACACAAACCTAGTCTCTGAACAACAGCTTTCACAGTTAGAGCCAATTCTGCTACAGCATCATTTAATATCTCATTTGCAACTCCATCACCAGCTTCAGCACATGCAACTACTACCGGAACCAGTGCTGCAATACGGGCCCAAGATGGATCTGCATACGTCCACCTACACCCAAAAAGAAAAATTTTGATTTATAAGGTTCACGATCTTTTTAAGAACTTGCACAGAGAAAACTATTTAATGAATGGAAAAAGTAGTTACACGATATGAGAGAGAGAGAGGGAGAGAGAGACCCAATTAGTTCATCTGGGGAAGAAAGAGCGAGTGATTTCAAAATGGAATCTGTAAGCATTGTCTGAGGACCTCGGCCATCATGAGCTCTCACAACCGCAGTCAGTGCCAGAGCAGCAATCCCATAACCACTGCACGTAAATGTTATGATCAGTTTCCAATATTGTTCTACAGCTATCCTTTTTGGGATAAAGCCAACAAGTGAATATATGATATAGAAAATACACAATCAACAACTCTATGAAAGCAGGACAGGACCATGAAAAAATTGTCACGATAAACAAAATGGAGATGCATTTATTGATGAATCAAGACAGCATATTGCATGAAATAAAGTATGAACACCAAAGGTATGGAACAGGACCTAAGAACTCCGGCAAAAACAAGATACAGATAGAATATTACACCACAAAAAACTAAAACACTAACACACAATGCCTCATAAAAAGATTCACTAAAAACTAAGTTAGGTTAGCCAATGATAAAAAGAAAAAAACTGCATCTTCACTTAGACCTCCTAGAGACCAACCTAGCTACTTGAAAAAATGTGAAAGGTTGGGTATTGCATTATCCATTGATCATAACCCTGTGGCTTGAAAGTCCCTTTGAACGGATCCAAATGGGATTACAATGTGTATTAGTTTGCGGAATGGTATAATACACAAGAAACAACAATAAAACAAGTAATTGCAATTGTTTATAGTGTAGGTTCGTAGATATTCGAAAATAGCACAGTATATTCGAATATATCAGTTTCCAAAAGCGTACAAATAGAACATTACAAGTTGGTATTTATACCCAGCAAGTTCGTACGAACTTAGCTGGTCCTAGGTTCGTACGAACTTACATGTTCGTTCGAACTTACATGTTCGTACGAACTTCTTAGGTTCGTACGAACATATAGGTTTGTAAGAACTTACAATACAACTAACAAAAAGGCTAAGTTAATTAAACAAACTACTAATTAACTATAAAACTAATTACAAAACTAACTATTACAAAATAAAAGTTGTTGTCACAAAACGTGCACCAACATGGCTCTCGTAGATAACACACATATTTGCACTGAATTCTAGCCATTTGAGTGGATCCTTTAAAGTTGACTCCAAATGGTGCGTTTGTGGCCAGGGAAGAATCATAAATTGCATTGCACTTTTGTATTACATTAATATATAGTAATATGATATTGTTATACATGTTTCAAAAGATTTTCTTTTTGAGACTAAAAGTAGCATGCCAAATTTTATGTTTCTAATACTTACTTACCTACACGTGTCTAAGCAGATCTCGACATGTTTACAAATTATATGGTCCATCCGTCACTTAATGGCCAATGACTAAAAACTTTATTCATTCTAACACGATATGCTTTCATCTAGAAGGGGATGTAAACCATTAATTAGTCTACTGATGATAGAATTATCAGGAGTTTAATGGTTCTAGTAGAAGTGGCCATTTTCAACCTATAATGTATCATTAAATAAGTTGATTTGAATAATGTTTCATCTCTAATGGATTCAGCTATTAGACTATAGTAAAAAGGATACGGGTCAAATGGGTCAAAAGACAACCAAAACGTACTAAATGCATAATAGTTCCAAAATTTGTTTTTAAACAATAATTTAATAGATAATTCTTGTTGCAGTAAAATAGATTTGGTAATCATTTTTGACACATTTATATAGAACTTTCTAAGAGAAGATGAATGTGGTAAGCCTAACCCAACATGACCCGGGCCGACCAGCCCATTTTGCCACATAAAGTTCTATTGTCCTTCAACTTAAAATTAAGAGCAAACGGCAGCTAACTTCAATTAGTGACTCGAAACTTGAAGTAATCCCTTTTCAAAACAGGGAATACACTAAAAGGTAAAATGCTAGAAACTTAGCATATTCAAAATGTACACATTTCATACACTCTAGAAGATTATGTTGGACCTGGAATATGCTATATCCAGGTACTATGAGAAGTTTTTCTATTTCCTTAATTACGGAAGTCTATATTAGTACGGAGGTGATTTTTACACGAAAAAGGTACTGTACCATAGTTTCAGTAAGGTTGAATTGCCTATCATGGGGGAAAGAAGGTTGATTCTCAAAAGCAGAACCATTTTGTATTTCCTCTTCATTTATATTAAAAAGAATTTCGATAATTACCTGCCCCAGTCACCCAAGATAGGGCCACCACCAGCTGCACGAGCCTCCTTTCCATCTTCTGAAAATCCATAAGCGATACTCCCTGTACCTGCAATCAAAACACATCCATGAAGTTTCCCCATGGACCCACTTGCAAGAGCTGCTACTGCATCATTCTGAACATAAACCTTCACATGCATTGGGAATATGTCCCTGCCAACATTCATTATAATATCACACATATAAAAAATCTATGAAAAAAGGAATAGGAGATTAAGAAAAAGGGGGGTCTGCCTCTTTGCATTTACATGTTACAATTGATTATCTGATTATCAAGGGTCCAACAAACAGTAACATACCATCTGCAACAAAACTTATTATCAAAAACAAATTTCCTATTTCTTTATTTCACTTGACTACTCTATTTGGTCGTCTAAATATAACTATTCAACATCTAACTATCTGATTATTACAAGTTCAAGCACATAAGTACGTTCAAACAGTAAATCTGTATATATAGTTTTTTCCCTGGAAAGCAAAAGAGCATTCATCTATTACATAGCCTACCACGACTAAATATGTACATCAATATATCATACTATCAGTTTAAGTGCAGCTGATTATTATGATTCAACATCACATAAGCGTTTACAAAAAATAACATGTCCAAACACCTCAAAAGGCCAAACCTTAGCCAGTTTAGTATCCTTTCTTGATCTTTTGGATGATTGACACCAGATACACCCAAACAAACAGCTTTAACAGCTGATTGCTTTTTGCCTGCATTGGAGAGTGCTTCCATCATTACCTGCTCCAGTGTGTCTCTGGCTAATGTTTCTGGAATTGCCAAATTCAAAATACAACAAAAATTTTAAGTTTCTATTCGAATGATTAATACATAGCAACTGACTTCACATATATATATATATAGGGGAAGGATCCATAGGGAAGCTTTAAAATTTAGGGAAGGAGGAAAGCAAATCTTAGCCCTTGATTTTTTTATAAAAAAACATTTTTTAACATTCATTGGTGATGAATGTTAAATTTTGAAATTATTTGTAAATTTTAAAATTCATTTATGATGAAATCAAGGGTTGAGATTTGCTTCCCTCTTTCCCTAATTTTTTTGCTTCCCTATTGATCCCCACCCAATATATATATATATATATATATATGTTTGTTTGATAATGATTGTTTAAGCAAGATTGAAGTTGTCATAATGAGATCCAATCCTTGAAAGTTTGGGGCTAGGCACGTAGCCCATTTGGTTTCGTAGCTGAGTAGGTTCCACCCTTCAGAGGGGAGAACCAGTTAGCATTGACGGTTATCAACGTTTTGCAAATAATGAGTGTTTGATAACATACGTACTGCTAGCAACATATAAGTTATGTGTCATCAAGATCAATATTTGCATTTATAATATACGAGAAGGCTAATAATAAGGTAAGCATTTAATATGCAAGACATCAGTAACAATCAATATTTTGCATCAACATCTCTACCAATGGCATAGTAATCATCTTTTTTTCTATATAAAAGCACTTCGACTTCCCCTTTATCTCCTTAATTGTTATATTTGCTTACATTAAGGGCCTGTTTGGCATTGAGCTATTAGGAGTTTTAACTTTTAGTTTTTGAATATAACGCTCCTATAAAATAAAAGTCTTGTTTGTCATTTACAAGCTGTATCTTTAGAATCCAATTAAAAGCTCAAAATATCAAAGCTATCAGAAGTAGCTTTTCATGAAAAGCTCAAAACCTAAAGCTACAACTTATGGCCTACAGGTACACCTACAGCTACATTTACAGCCGCTTCACCAAACAGACCCTAAGTGTTATAACTGATTAATTTATGAAAATAATAACTTTTTCGATTATGTTTTGACCCATCTAGCCCCTCATATTGCTCTCTAGTACCTAAAGGCCCCATGGGAATACTGTATCGGATCAGTCATACCAATTTTATTTACTATTATTATTATTGAGAAAACAAAAGGAAAAAAAAAAAAAAGTAAAAACTTAAACAAGATTTGACCAGATATTAATGGATATAAAATTGTGCGAGTAAAAAAGGTACCTCCAACGCTATTGTGATTGGAACAACCGGCAATTGCGCGACCAAGAACATGAACGGGTAAGTTATGAATGTGATGATGTGGCATAATAGAAGAAACAACACAAATGGTTGATGTTGTCCCACCATCGATTCCCAATACAACTGCTTCTTCTTCATCATGATCTCTGTTGTTGTTTGTTGTCATTAATTTCACGAATTGAATTCCCAAATGTCTTCTTGGATTTTACCGCCTAATATTTAATGTATGAGTGGTGATTGGGTTGTTAGTAACTGGTCGGCAGAGAGTCAACTGAAAGAATGATTCTGAATCTTGGACAGCCTTAATATCTTATTTTTATTGTAATATTTAAAGAAAATAGGTTAAAAGTTATTTTTTAATCGTCTGATTCTTTAAGAGGTGTAGAATTACTCCATTATTTTAGAGCTTCTTAATTTAGTTATAGAAAGATTTAAATAAATTTTGAAAAAGTAAACAGAGTACTCACTTCTTTAAAGGGTTAATTGTTTTGTTATGTATCGAACTTTACAGTTTTTACTATTGTATGTAATCACCTTTCAAAAGTGCTATTGTATGTATCGAACTTGTGATTTTTGTATATTGTACGTTGACTTGCCATTTTTAGCCTTGACAAAAAAGGAAACTTTCCTTTTTTGCAATGGTAAAAAAAGGAAATATTACATACAATATATGAAAATCACAAGTTCGATACATACAATAGCACTTTTTAAAGGTGGTTACATACAATAGTAAAAAGTTGTTGAAAAAGCTAAGAAGTATAGGCAAAAGTACATCAATTTGAAGAAGAGTGAAAACAAAGTTCAACCTAAAAAGCAAGAGAAGCCTCTTTATGTTGTTGAGTTGTTAGATGAAGATGATCAAGAAGATATGTGCTTGATGGCTATTTGTTGGGTCTCTGACCCTACTTATGTAATTTATATATGACAAAGATAAACCAAAGTAGTGTATTGGTTGTTGCACATGTTAGTAGCGACCATTTCTATAACTTAGAATAAACTTAGTTTATTGGTCGTTGCACATGTTAGCATCAACTCTTTCCATAACTTAGAATAAACTTAGTTTATTGATCGGTACATATGGTAGCAGCGACCCGTTCTGTAACTTAGAATGTTTGGTGTCCATATTGTTCACTGATATGAAACGGCTACAAGAACAAGTTACAAGAGTCTGAAGCTGTGAAAAAAATATCTGAAGCATTTGTCCAAGTCAAAGACCAAAGATAAAGAGAGAGAAGTCAATGTTGAAGTTGAGTTTGGTGTTCTCATCTGTATAACTAGCAGATCAAGCTATTATCAAGCAAGTGCAATGGGTTTGATAAATACTCAATGTACTAAAGAAGGTTAACAAGTAAAGAAATATAACAGTTGAATATACCTTGTGTAAAGATACGTACATCTGCTTATATTAGCTTTACGGAGAAAGTAAATTACTTTTGCGGATTTCGAGAAATAAAGTCAACAGTAATATTGTTCCTAAGATGTAATGTCACATTCAAAACATTGGAAGCAACATTCAACCTTTACCAATATGGTTTAGACATGTGTTAGGGTTTGAAACATCTATTCAAGTATTTATGACAATATAAATACTCACCTCAACAACGGTATTAAATGTCTAGAATTTACTAACTTCGAAATTTGATTTGAGCAATCACTCTTATTTATCATTGAGATTTGTACCAACACTTTTTGTAAGTGTTGATCATCGATAATCATTAGCATCCCTAAGCTGAGTGACTAGTTAAATTTAAAATGTATCATCAAGTATTGTTTACTTAGACTAGTTTACTTGTCTTAATTTCGATGTGAACAATTGTAGAGTTATTTTTTGATTAATTCAAATGAAACTTTAAACTTGAGGAAAATTGTATTCAACGCCCATTCTACTATTAACTTAGTTGTTAGTAGTTGACTTAATACATTATTGTGGACCAACAATTGGTATAAGAGCAGATTGGATAATAAATATCTAGATCTACTATGACTACTAACTATATCTTTGAAGCTACAAACTCTTACATCAACAATGGTTCCAAAGGGAAGCCACCTAGGTTTGATGTTGATCAATTCCAAATGTGGAAATGTCATATGCTTCTATTCTTTAGGGCTCAGGATCCCTCTTAACTAAAATCTTGAATGAAGGCTCTTAAATTCCTCATATCATTCTCGAAAAGGAATCCTACTACTAGTGGTAGTAATGATGACACAACTCTTATGAGTATAGTCAAACCTTTGAGTCAATGTTTTGATGAGGACAAAATGTTAGTAGACATTGATGCTGAGCTTCAATCTTTTTAGTCATGTCCTTACCAAACATTGACTACCACTCTATCATCAAATGTACAATTGGTAAAGAAATTTGGGTGTCTTTGTGCACTCTGTATGAGGGAACCGACTTCATAATTAAAAATACATGTGTTTTTCTTAATTGTTAATATGAATTGTTCATGGCTAGCAAAACTGAAGATCTCACTCAAACCTATAATTGCTTTAACTGTTTGATGAATGATTTAAAAACTACTGTCATTAAAAAGGACCCAATGGATGTCATGAATAAATTCATGGATGTCTTTCCTAGCTTCTGGGAAAATTCTATTGACATTCTTATAGACACTAGTTGCATTGGAAAAATGACAATGAAGTCTGTGTTTGCAACCTTTTTGTGCAAGGAACAAAATAAACTTCAGAAACTTGCATGCTCTGAAACCTATAAATTAAACAACAATGCCTTTGTTGCTAAAGGGTTATCTGCTAAAGATATCCCCTCTATACAAATGTAGAGACGGCTCATGATCCCACTGAACTTGGCAGTGGTGAAGCTGATGCGTCTGTAAATGAAACAATGAAAAGTCTCTTTGCTACCTTATTGTGCAAAGAACAAAACAAATTTTGAAAACTTGCACTTACTAAAACTTATAAACTCAATAACACTGCCTTGGTGGTGAAAGAGGTATCTTCAGATACCCCTTCTACATCAAATGTAGTTGATGATCTTACTGAACTCATTAGTGGTGAAGTTGATGTTTTTGGTCACGTCGCTGCTGAATGTAAATCTCATCGCTTTGAAAATAAATCTTCAAGAGAGTATCAAAAAGCATCAAAATACAAAGCTAAATACAAGAAACTCAAGGAAGAAGTGAGAAAGAAAGATACATGCTTTGTGGTTGAGAGAACATCATCCTTTGGTGAATAATCTTCATTTGATCATGAAGACCTTGATGGGTTATGTCTTATGGCATTGTCAGTGAGTGAATGAATATGAATCAGATGACTACTCAGTGAATGAACCTGATTATGATGATAGCTCTAGTCTTGAAGTTGTCATTAGCCTTGAAGATATCCTCTCTACGCCTAAAATATCTCTCACATCAGTGCTTGAAAAGCCCTAGTTTCTACCATCATTTGTTGATGAAGAAACCATTGCAGAGCTAGAATGCCTGATGGTTCTACTAAATGAAACTACTACCGATGTACCTTTAACCTCTGCTAATACTTCATCAGTGACCACTTGGAACAAAACATCTCTGACAAAGGTACACAAGTTCCAATCTCTATATGATAATGAGAAAAATCCACTTCTTAACTCTCAGATTTGTGATGTTGAATATGTATACAAGATACAAAAGGATTTAAATGAAAAAATATCAAAGGTCGTTGTTGATCTTTCAAACTGTAAGCTTGAATATTTTGAACTAAAAGAAGCAAAACAACATCTGGCAGAGCAGCGTTATGCCAACGTTGTCTTAATGAAAGAGACAACTAAGGCACAACAAGAGTAGAAACATCTTAAAAAGGTGTGTGAATCATGGTGTACCAAGTTAGCCACTCAATGTGTTAATCGTCAAATCCCTCGCCAATTTAAGCCATCATTGGTAGTGATTATAAACTTGCAACTTTAATAGCTGATAAGCCTCTCAATATAACCTCTGACTATCAGACTGATGCGTCAACCCCAATAACCAACTTCACTTCGGCAGATAGCAATAAACCTAACAGGTTTGTTAAATCATTAACTATACACTTAAAAAATCTGTTGAACATGAGCAAGCTGTGCTGATGAGTCAAGTAGTTCAACTCATGAACCAACTAACTCTAAAGGTGAAACTCTTTCACCTACGCTGACGTTGGCCTCCACCAGTGAGCCTGTCTCAAGAAAATTACCTATTAGGGAGATGATTTTGAAAAAGGGAAAGGGAAATAAGTTTTCTCAAAAAAATTGAACCTTGTCAAAGTTGAAGTTGACACTCAAATGGAGTCTCTAACCAATTAGCTTCAACTTCTCACCACACTCATCATTTCTGATAAACAAAAGGGAATTTTAGGTCTTGTCCCAAACCACAGACCAATAAAAGCATTTCAAAACAAATGTAGAAAATGTTACAGGTGTGAAAGAAAAGCACATTTGGCGAACGGATGCAACGTTGATAGCCATCTTAGGTAAAAAATGAATGTAAGTGGACAAAACTTAAACAGTAATATCCAAATGACATTCAAAGCTAACACTATTATCAGTTATTCACATCTAATTGCCAAATAGGCACCTGAACCCACCAAAATGTGGATTCTCAAAAAGGTTTAATCTCTAATGTTTTGTATATGAGGGAAAGAGTACCTAGTACTTAGATAATGGGTGCTCTAAACACATGACTAGATCTAGGTCGTTGCTAAAAGAGTACATCGAAAAAGAATGACCCTCTGTTTCATTTGGTGATAAATCAAAAGGTTTCACTAAATGATATGGGAAGCTTTCAAATGGAAATGTTACTTTCTCTAAGGTCTCATATAATGAAGGCCTTAAACACAATCTTCTTAGTGTCAGTCATATATGTTCTCTGAAAAAAAAAAAGTGCTATTTGATGAGTTCTCTGACACTATTCTCAACAAAGAGTAATGTCTACACGATCAACATGGATAAAGCTAAGTCTTTGAAGGGTCTCTGCTTGTACTCAAGATCAGTAGCTGAAAAGAATTGGCTATGGCACAAAAGACTATCTCACTTAAACTTTAAAGCCATGCACAAACTGGCTAAGAATGATCTTGTGTATAGCTTAACTTCTATGAATTTATCTAAAGATAAGCTATGCTCAGCTTGTGAAAAGAGGAAAGCATCACAAGTCTTCCTTCAAATTCAAGCATTATTCTTCTTCTATATCTGAAGCGTTCAATCTTCTTGACATGGATCTCTTTGGTCCTATTAGCACTAATAGCCTTGGTGGTAAGAAATATGCTTTAGTCATTGTGGATAAATGTTCAAGATACACTTAGGTATTCTTTTTAAAGCAGAAAGTGATCCTACTTAGGAAATCATAATCTTCATAAAAAAGATGGAGACCATGAACGGAAAGAAGATAAGAATGGTTAGATGTGAAAATGAAACAACGTTTAGAAACAGTACTCCGGAATCATTGTGTGATGAAAAGCGAATCTCTTAAACCTTCTCAGCTCCAAGAACTCCTGAATAGAATGGAATCACTAAAAGAAGAAATAGAAGTATGATAAAAGCTGCAAGGTCCATGCTAGCTGACGCTGGCTTGAAAGGTTATTTTTGGGCAGAAGCTGTCAACATAGCGTGCTTGATGTAACGTAAAAAGTCATGTTTTTACGTACATTATTCCACCGATTTCAACTCTAATCTTTATGAAAACATCTGATTTAAATGATTATTTACTTAAAACCATAGAAAGGGTTGAAATAATGACGATGCGTTAAAAATCAATAAAAATAACCAAATAACGTACAAAACAAGGCAAAATACTCAATGCTCGGTTTGCCACCCTTAAAACTACCCTTATGCTATAAAATGAGAAATTATTCTTAATTAGTGTCATAATGTTCCCCAGGTAATTACGAGAACGTTGGTAAAAGAATCACGTAAAACGGACTTGTAACGAAGAAGATACGACCAAACAAAGATACAAGGACACACGACCTCGCACACAGGCATGCATGGTGACCGTATACGGCCTTGGAGGGCGTATACGGCCTCCCAAGGCCGTATACGGCCTCCCAGATGACCGTATACGGCCAAGGGAGCCGTATACCCCTCCCCATACGCCCATATGCCCACTTGTGGGTGATTTTTGCTCCTGATATGGTCTTGTGAATACACCCAAGCTCCAAGGGGTGTCAATGTGGGGTGTCTAATTTTAGTGCAAAGATTGGATTTTGTTTACTACACCCCCATACCGGTGAAATGGAAATTGGGTGTATTTGGGACCTATTTTTGCCTATAAATATCACCCTTAACCTAGTTCTAGGTTCCCGATGACTGGATTCATGAGGTAAACTAGTTTATATGAGTGCGAAATCCTTAAATAAACACAATGATAACAAACAAGTAATAATGAATATGTAAAGATCACTTTGTTGCTTATGCTCATTGCTCTTGTTGATTGCTTGTGTTGACTGCTTATGCTGATTGCATAAGTTGATTGCTTGTGTTGATTCTTTGAGCTGATTGCACTGCTGATGTGGTAAAAAATATAAAATTGGGAGTAACAATACATGTCCAAACCATCTTAGTCGTCCTTCTCTCAACTTGTTGGTGATGCTCGCAAATTCTAGTTCCGCACTAAAGACACCATTCGAAATCATATCTAACATGGTTTTACCGTATGTCCATCTAAGCATCCTCATTTATGTCACTTCCATCATCCTTTCTTGTGCCTTCATCATTGGTCAACACTTTGATCCGTACAACATAGTAGGTTTAATTGCTCTTTATACAGTGAGTCACGTCATCGTCAATCCTCCCTGATTTGTGAAGCACCAAGCCCAAATATCCAAAGGACTTCTGTGAATGTAAGATCTGGTCCCGAATGCGGATGTCCACTCCATCACTCTACTCTTCCAGGTTCTTGTCAAAGTTACACTATATTATGTTTTTTGTTTACTAATCCATTGGTTTTAGTCTTCTAAGACCTCATTCCATTGCTCCAGCCTTCTATTTAGCTCATCAATAGTTTCCAAGACTAGTACGATATCATCGGTGAATATTAAGCACCAGGGGATGCTCTCATGTATCCCACGCGATAACTTGTCGAGTATTAAGGGAAAACAGTACGGGCTAAGGGTTGATCCCTGATGTAGGCCTATTTTCTACTGGGAAATACTTCGTACATATCTCGAATAGCTCTTGTGTACCTACTCGGGGTTGTTTATCATTTAAGTTCCTCCAAACTAAATCGCGTGAGACGCTATCATAGGCTTCTCCAGGTCTAGAAAAGCCATATGTAAGTTTCTTTGTTTTTCCCTATATTTCTCCACAAGGCTTCTGATAAAGTGTATCGCCTCGATCAAAAACCTCCTACCATAAAACCGAATTGGTTCTTAGACACCTTTGTCTCGCGTCGAAGTCTTGTCTCAATCACTCATTTCCATAAGTTCATAGTATGGCTAAGTAGTTTCATACCTTTACAGTTACTGCAGATTTGTACGTCTCCCTTATTATTGTAGATAGGAATAATCTCGCTATGTCTCCAGTCCTCAGGCATTTTAGCACTTTTAAAAGTCTTGTTGAAATGATTTATAAGCCACCTCACTCCATAGTCTCGTAGTCACCGCCATGCTTCTATGGGGATTTGGTCAGATCCTACTGCTTTGTTCCTCCCCATCTACCATAGGGCCGGCCTAATTTCCTCAAGTTTGATCCTAGTGCATAAAAAGTTATTTTGTAGTTGGTTGTTTTGTAGCAGTTCTCTCTAATTCTCCATCTCACTTCGGCCTTCTCTCGTTAAAAAGAGTTGAGAAGTACTATCACCATCTTTTCCTAATTTTTCCATCTTTCACAATGCTTTGTCCGCTCTCATCCTTGATAAATTTGATGTTTTCCAAATCTCTTCTTCTTCACTCCTTAGCTTTAACTATCTTATAGATATCATTTGCTCCCTCCTTAGACTCCAGTTTCATGTAAAAGTATTCATATGCTTTTTCTTTTGCTTGGGAATTGCCTTCTTTGCATCTCTTTTGGCTTCTTTAAACCTCTCTCCTACCCTAGCTCTATCAGTGTGTACCTTATCCCGAAAAGAAATGAGCTCCCTTAACTGAGTCCGTTTCACAACTACTTTGGCTTGAACCTCATTACTAAGCCACTAAGAATCCCTACGGCCTCTATGTGCTTTTAAAATCTCGGCATCCACTCCAAAAGATTCCTTGGCTGCCTCTCTGATGGAGTGTGCTAGCATGTTCCACATCCAATATGCGTCATTATAAGTTTTGTCTTTCAACTCCAATGTATCTCTTTCCGCAACAGTCACTCTAAAAGTCTTTGCCATCTCTCCATTAAAGTTTTACTGTCATCTCACTCTTGTGTACTCGTCTACAAAGAAACACATCCATGACCAAAAGTCTGTGATGAGAGGAACACGTCTCACCTGGGAGGACCTTGCAATCTTTGTATGCCTTAAGGTCTCCTTTGTGAACTAGGAGATAGTCAATCTATATGTTATGACCCGCGCTATCAAAAGTAACTAGGTGCACATCTCTCTTCCTAAAGACTGAGTTTACAACCACCAACTCGTTGCAATAGCGAACTAAAGAAGTGTGTGTCCTTCTTCATTCGTCATTCCATTTCTGCTCCTATATGTACGTTTAGATTGCCCCCTATGATTAGTCGTTGATTTGCTAGGCATGCCCTCACTATCTCATTCACGGATTCCCAAAAGCTCTTTTTTTTCTTCCTCACCTAGACGAGATTGCGGGGAATAAGCGTTGACGACGATGACGGTCTCCTCCTCAATCACCAATCTTACAGACATAATCTTATCACTATACCTATTCACATAAACTACATTGTCCTTTAATCGTGTTAATATAATGACACCTACTCTATTCCGTGCAATCCTTGGTCCTGAGTACCATATTTTGCAACCCTTCCATTTGGTCTCTTGAAAGCAAGCGATGTTTACCTTTCACCTAAACATGAAATCAACAAGCTCCCTAGACTTTCTAGTCAAAGTTCCTACATTCCAATTACCTACTTTAATCCTAATAGAGCTCACTAATTTGGTAACCATGTATGCATAGAGAGTCTATCCTAATCTAGATAAATGCTAAAAAAACCAAAAAGAAAATAATCAACCAATATACTATGTCTAATAATACGGAATTGCCAAAACAAATTAGCAACAAAATAATATTTGTACAATAATAATGAGTATATGTATATATAATGTCAGTGAGTATATAATTAATAATGAATATTAATAATGAGTATGTATGTAATAATGAGTATATGCATATATAATGTCAGTGAGTATATAATAATTAATAATGAGTATATGGCTGACAGTCTCCGGTGGTCTGCTCAGAATTTTGAGATGTGAAATTTGGTTGCGGTGGTGCGTTTCCGTTTGGCCCGAGTTTTTATTTAATTGAGTTAGTTTACAGAAGTGGGGATTAAGGGCTGTAGATAGAGTGAGTAGGCGAGAGGAGAGATAGAATATAATATAATTTAAATATCGTAAAACTAAATCCAATTTTCATGGTTCAAAAAAGTGTCGATGCTTTATATTTTGTGAGCATTTGTTCTCAGTTTGCTTTCAGCTGCAACATTTTACTTCTTTTACATCTCTTTCCATCAAGAATCACCATCCCTCAAACACTTGTCGATGACATTTGCTTCTGCTTACTTGGCTCATGGCTTGATCCTCAGCTTCCTAACCTGCACTATGACACGGTTCCTTGATCAAACAAACGAAAGCCCATTTGAAATATGCCTTCAACAGATCAAGATCGCTTGCCATATTTGATTCGCTGAGCTTCTCTCTGGAACTGAAGCCTTTTTGTGTGTACCTAAGAATGTTAAATGCAAAAGTTGAAAACGTTGTTCGACTAGAGCAATAAGCCCAGTTTCTAGGGGTTATAATGAGACAAGCTAGTTGAGCTCAACTAATACAAAATTTGATTCAAGCTTAACTCAAACGAGCTTGAGTGAAGCTTAAACATATTTGGAAGTTGTAAATAATTGTAGTGAAACTGCTACCAGTAGCCAACCACCTGACAATCACCTTTTACTAATATCTTTTATGTTAACGTATTACTACGTATAAGAATCATAATGCAACCTGATATGATATCAAAGTAATGATTCTCCTATCCCTAATCTTTCTTTTCTATATTTATACTTTTAATAGATACTTTAAAAATAGGAAAATATATAGAACAGATAAAAGAGGTATGAGTAATAATAGTCATTCTTATACATTCTTTACCTATTATCTGTAAACACCAAATGCTCATAAACTTTATTTCAATAATCACTTAATAAGGTAATAACATAAATCCAAAATAACCATATCTTAACCAATTAATAAAACTAAAAACACCACATTTTGACTTAACTTTAATTACAGTAATCACTTAACATAATACCATAACTCCAAAATAACCTTATCTTAACCAATAAATTCAACTAAAAACACCCAATTATCATATCATCATCGTCTCTATATATAAACCAACCTAATTACAACCCATCAAAACCAATTCAAAAATTACACCACTTACTTGCATCATGTACTCAAAATTGTTAATTTCCATTTCCCTCCTTTTCACCACCACCACCATTCTCCACCACATCTCCGCCACAAACCACCCTTCCCCAACACCACCCCACACCATTCCACCACCGCATTCCACCACCATTCAACAACAACAACTCAAAAACATTCTTGACGCCTTAATCGGCTCTGGTGATTTCACTTCATGGCTAAACACTCTCTTTAACCCCACCAATTCATCTACATTTTCCCCACTTCCAACAAGCACAATCATCCCAAATTCCGCCACCATTTTCCTCCCCGAAAACACCGCTCTCACGGCAACTGCAACCGGGTCCCTCAACTTTGACCCGTTGACTATAATCCCTTACCATATTCTCCCACAACGTTTCACATTCTCGGAGCTCCAATTATTCAAAACCCATACCCGAATTCCTACACTCTTACCCTTTAAAACAATTGTCATTACTGATAATGAAATTGGGAATTTTACTATTGATGATTCTTTAATCACATCACCTGATTTTTATATAAATGACGTCGTTTGCGTGCATGGGGTTGAAAGTATTTTTGATTACTTGGTGTATGGTGATGCTGGTGATAAGATTCCGGCCAGTTTTGTTACTCCGCCGCCGCCGGAGTTGTTGCCGCTGGCGGATTATGGTGGTACTCCGGTGACAGAAGCTGTAAGTTCGACTGGTGGTGCTGCTGATGGTGATATTTTTTTACATTTCGTTGCTATCTTTTTTAGTTTGTTATGGAATTAATCGAATTCATTTTTGAGTTTTTTTACATTTTACTTTCAAGATTTTTTCAGTTGGAACTTGTTTGTTGAAGAAGTGAAAGAAGCAGTTGGTTTGTTTGGAAAAATTACATAATTGGTCCCTGAAATAGTCTGAAGTTTACACTTTTTATCCTCATGGTGTAAAAGTTTGCTATAACAATCAATTTCTTCTTGAATATTCGTGATTACGTTTGTAACGTAGATGATTTATGGCCTGTGTATTGAGGTGTTGCCGAAATTTATGATCGATAGGTGCGACTTATTTTGACTTACTTATCGTGGGTCAAACTTTAGATCTTTGGTCAAACTTCATTAAATGTTTCTATTTTATGCTCAAACGAGTCATGTGGCAAATAGAGAGAAATAATCTGTTACATTTTATATCATTTGTTGTGTGTATGTTAATGCTCTTGTGGAACTTTAGTTTACAAAATGAGGATAAATGGTCATTATGCCATTTAAAAATGTTTAGATGTGTATATTTTAGTGTAATATTAAATTAATGAACACCGATTAAATAATTTGGAGTGTATATTTAATTAAGTTATTATATTTCGATTCTATAATTTGGGAAACTAGTTTTCAGACTACCAGAAACATTAAGATTTGTTGGGGTTTATATATGCATAATAGACAAAAAGTTCATTCAAGTACACAAAATTTTGAAAATATGGGAGTATGCATAATCAATGGTCAAGATTTATACATTAAAATTTTTTAAACTTAATTAACTTTATACAGAAAACTGGGCGGAGGGGTATTATCGTCATTTACTATATTTTTCTAATTTTAATTTTGAAAGACTTATGTTTCTTCCCCCCCTCTTATTCACAAACACGCACATAAATTTTCCATAAAACCTAGAAGGAAAAGCTTCAAATACTTCGATTGCTTTCGTGAATCGTCGATTTAGGCTATCAATTATCATTTTCTACGATCACAAGTGGTCGATTCTTCATCCTGAAGGTCGTTTTTGTTACAATATATTTATATGAAACCCTAGTCCCAATTTAAACCCAAAATTCTTAATAATCGTTTCTGATTATGGATATTCGTGAAGAACTCGCATTATCAACATCCTCAAGGTCGCATATCAAAGCCATTCCACTTAAATGTGTTCCGATTGGTAATATTTTGAAATTTTTTGTTATTTTATAATCTACTTTTTTTGGTAAACACTGTGACTGACCTTTTTTTTTTGTACAGATACACATTCAAGTGTTTCATAACTGTTGAAGGTTAGTTTCATAACAGATGCTTTCTTCATTTTTTTTATGTCTTTGATTGTTGTTGTACTTGTTTTCTAGTTATTTATCTGGTACATGTTATTTAACTGGTACATGCTGCTGGTAAAAAGAATTCGAAATTGAAGTTGCCTTCTAAGAAGAATACAAAAGCTCTAGTTGATGTTCAAGCTCTAGTTGATTTGTTTATGTTTGTTCCTGAAAATGTTCAAATAATGTGTTTACTAACACATATGTTCAATCAGATTTGTTTGTAATATGTTATAACACATATGTTGAATCAGATTTGTTGTAATATGTATAACAAATGTGTTGAATCAGATTTTGTTTATTGTTTTTTATAAATCAGCCCGAGTCAATGCTTAAGAATCATATGTCAAAAGAAAACAAGCTTGAAGCATTCAACACCTCGGTCGAGAAGTTGCTTGAAAATGATCCTGTACGCATGTCTATGATAGGGATTGGACTTGTACGTCATTCTTTCATATTCTGTTATTTTTCAACTTTCCATGTGGCATGATACTGTAACACATCTTTATAACACATGTGTTGCATCTGCTAACATTGGTTATGTTTTTAATATCTCATGTCTTTTTAACAGGTATTCTTCCCAGTGATAGTTGATAAACACTTTTTCGTCTTGGTGTGCAATTTGGACAAAAAAAGCTTCCATGTTATCGACAATAGTGTGTCAAAGGATTACAATAAGTATGCAGCTATCTATGATCTTGTGGTAAGGTTTAGCATTTTTATATAAAAGCTTTCATGTTATCGACAATAACACATGTGTTGTTTTTGGATCATAACATATGTATTACACAACACATGTTTTTGTTTGGTTCATGACACATGTGTTTGTTATGTAAAACATATTATAATGCAACCCATGTGTATTTATTCAGATTTTAACAATCTTTCCTTTTACATAATTTTTTGTTTTTAGCTGAGTTTGTTTCGTCAGGACTTGAAGAAATACTCTCATCCTGCATACACTTATTTTATGAAGAAAAAGAAGGCAACAGTGATGAATCTTAAGTGGAAGACCACAAAAAATCATGTTCATTATGGGATTTTTACTATGTTGCATATGGAGAGCTATATGGGTGAGGCAAGCACCAAACGGGAATGTGTTTTGGCTGTTGAAGGGCTTGTTCAAGAAAAGCAACTCCTCCGACTGAGAATTAAGTATGTTGCAAAGATATTGTTGCACAAAGCAAACATGTATTGTAGAAGAATTCATGATACGACTGATGAGTTTGACAAGATTCATGATAAGGAACATGTTAGGAAAGTGATTTTATGTGGTATTAAGCAGCGTATTGATGATAATACTGATGGTCAAGATTGACAAGTTTTAGGACATGTATTGGTGGTAATTTGTTTTTACAAGGTATATGTTGTTGATACTTTTGGTAAGTAAATAGCTCATACGTTATGGTTATAAACTGGTTAGTTTCATGAAGTACTGTGGTTGTGAATATTATTCTAAATAAATATCTTAGTTGGTTTTATGGCTGTTTTTGTTTATTGTATACATTGATAATTTTGTTGTGTAACTAGCTCATATGTTGATATATTGTTTTTATGGCTGGTTGTGAATTTTTAGTTCTATACATGTGTTGTTTGGTTTTCATAACACATGTGTTATACCAGCAACACATGTTTTAAAACAACAACACATGTGTTAAATAGTTACACATGTATTATTCCAGCAACACGTGTGTTATGTGTGTTAATGTAACACATGTGTTTTGTGTAACCAATATGTTATGAATTCAAACAAACACGTGTTAAAAAACAGCAAGACATGTGTTACAGAAAACACATGTGTTAGATAATTAATAACACATGTGTGAAACCAGCAACACATGTGTTATTCCAGCAACACATGTGTTACTGTTAACACATGTGTTAAATTAGCAACACATGTGTTAACATCAACACATGTGTTATACTAGCAACACATGTGTTTTGTGTAACCAATTTGTTAAGAATTCAAACAAACATATGTGTTAAACAGCAACACATGTGTTAAATTAGTAACACATGTGTTATAACAGTAATACATGTGTTATTCCAGTAACACGTGAGTTAGACAATTGTTTACATTCTAACAATAATAATCACATCACAACACTTGTATATAATCTGTTTTTATTCTAACAATTAATCACATTTAATTTGTAACACATGTGTTAAAACAGCAACACATATGTTATTCCAGCAACACATGTGTTAAATTAGCAACACATGTGTTATAACAGTAACACATGAGTTAGACAATTGTTTACATTCTAACAATAATAATCACATCACAACACTTGTATATAATATGTTTTTTTCTAACAATTAATCACATTTAATGAAGGGTCAATATCAATGTATTTACATCAGTTGTCATTTTCATAATGTTGGGTTTGTGGTATTTCTTTTGAATTTTTATTCGAGTCTAACTCTGCTTTCTTCTTCTCACATGTCCGCTTGTTGTGGTTAGTTACCATCTTTCCACATTTTCCACACTTTCTTGGCTTTATATCTTTCTTCTTTTTCCTTCTCTTGTGTACTTTTCAACCGTGCATCTCTTCCACAACCTTTGTATCGTACCAATTATGGATTTTCTATTTCAATAACATCAGGTTTTGTAATCCCATGCAATTTTTCAATGATATATGTCTTTGTTAGAGGTTTAACATTAGAGGATGAAGTTTCCATGTATGTCCTGATCTTCTTCATCTTTTGTACCAAATCAGCAAGCTTTTCTTGATCATTTCCAAAAAACTTGATCCAATCATCGAGGGCAGATGTGGCCTCATTTGTAAGTTTCTCGAATACACTTGTCTCCAAACGTCTTTTTCTTTTACCAAAGTCTGTTGTTATTATATTCCTTGTCCAACGTCTTAACACATCATGTTGTACCTAACAGTATTTAAAAATTATATGTTAATAAGTTAAACCTTCATATAGCACGTGTGTTTTTTCTGTCATAACAAATGTGTTATAACCAACAACAGGTGTTATGTAAGCAACAATACATGTGTCAACTAACCAACAACACATGTGTTATGTAACTAAAAAATAGTGTGTTATAAAACCAACAACACATGTGTTGTTGGATGCAGAGGCTACAAAAAAGTTTGTTAAATATGCAAGTATTTAGTAACAATAACACATGCGTTATATAAGACATGTGTTAGAAAATCTCAACAACAGGAGTTATGTGACAACCCTCGAAAACCGGTATATTTCCGTACACAATTAACATGCATTCTTACGTTAACTCCCTCGTAATTTAAATCGATTTGATTTAAAATGAGATAAGTCTAGCACACGCCCACGTTGCACATTTTAGTGCACTTTACTTTAATGCATGACGCATTACATTTACGTAATTATTTAGAATTGTGCGATTTAAATCGGATGACTTCCGACAACTGCGAACGTTGGTGATAACTTTCATAATTAACGTAAATCTATTGATAATTAAATAGTAGTTATTATACTATATTATTGTGCTAGATTAAAAGCATAACAATTTTGGATAATCGAACAAACGCATACACAATTTAAATTGAGCACAACGATTTTTACGAATATGCCATTATTTATACGAATTAAAATCGTGACATATGTACATTGTCGAAACAACTTACAATTAACTAATTAACATTGAATTACCTTAATCACCTTAAATTAACCTTAATTGTAGGATTACACCTAATTAAGCAAGACTTAACTTAAACTACTATAATATCTACATAATAAACTACCTAGACATGCTTTATCAAAAGTCAAAGATAGCCACTCATTTCCTTGACTCCCTTGACTCCCAAACGTTTCTTTTCCACAACCACCACCCCATCTTGCTAAAATCATTCCAACACTCCAAGCTCCATCCCTTATCCAATATAATAATAATACTATGATATTGGATTCTTGCAAGATCTTAAAGTTGGCATATTAATTGAGAGGAAAACACACTTTCAAACTCCACGTTTTCTGCAGCTACTCTCCCTCTTTTCCTGCTTTCCACTTGCTGAAAAACAGCAGCAACAGCAGCCCCAAACATCTCCTTCATCTTGTTCAAACTTCATTAAACAATCACCCTACATCCACCATTGAACCATCCTCCACCACCATGAACCACCATCACTAAAACTCTCTTTTTATGCCCTTTGTACTCTCAAAAACGTGCACACATCATCACCATTTCCTTTCTAAGTAAAACAACTCAAAACCCAAGGATTTGGAAGCTAGGAGCTCATCCACATCAAGATCAACCACCTTCTTGCTAAAAATCATCACTTACTGCATTGTAAGGAAAATCTAACTATGAACTCATTGATTCTTTCATTTAAATACTTATAAAATAGTTAAAATATGTTCAGATGTTTACTCATGCTAGAAATGAACTTAAAAACACGTATTTGCATGGATTATAACAAAGGTTTGCTAAAAAGAACCAAAACAAGCTCTAAAACAACAAAAGTAAAAACGGCAAAAACTTTAGTCGACTTTGGAGTTGCATAACTCAGTCGAATTTTAACGAAATTTAGTGTTTTCTGAGTCTAAAACCAAGTTTAAGGTGTTAGCTTTCCAACCCCACCGGTTTTCTTTCATTTTAGACAAGTATTGGTACCTCAAAACGTATTTTTAAATCAAGGTGTACAAACTGTTCTTAAAAGTCAGAAACTGAACCAACTTTGGAAGATCATAACTTTCAAACCACATATCTAAATGGAGCGATTCTTTTTCCTACAAGTCCACATATTGTGTTAGCTTTCAAAGTAGTATGATTACACTCTGTGAAAGTAAGTATAACTCCATGTACAAACAGATCTTTGACCAACTGTCCAGAAAGGGTAGTGTTGGACCTTTGTGTAGTATTATGAACCTTATATTTCAGTAAGGCTAAGACATATGGGAACATGTGGTAAAAATTTCATAAAAATCTAAGCTCGTTTGACTAGTCAAAATCGTAACTAAATTTTGGACAGAGACTGTGAAAAATGGACAAATGAAAACTAAAATGGACCAAAAGGATAAAAATCATATATTATGGATTTTTACTATAAGAATTAGTATAGTTAATGTATTTAGGTATAAATTAAGTATTAGAACAAGATCTAGATTGTTAAACCTTAAATCTCCAAAGTTTTGTGTTAAAAATGAGACAAATGAGACTAGGAGGACTAAATTGCAAAAATCGTAAAATTGAGGACTAAAATATTAAAATCAACAAGTTTAAGTGTAATATAGATAAATCCATAAATTAAAATGTTAAAACCAAGACTTATATGTTAAATGTGAATTAAAACCGAAACCTTGAGCTAGAAACGCTAAAATATGAAATTTAAGGACTAAAGGCATAAAATCCCTAAGTTACGGGTTTAATTCATGAAATCAATAAAATAAAAGGTAATTAAGTATAATCCATGGCTTAAAGTTTAAAAAACGAGACTTGTACGATTAAAACCTGATAAACCCAAAAGTTAGGTTAAAAACGGAGTTAAAATGACTTAGACGATATTATAACGACAAAAGTATAAAAAGTCAATTATAAAACTTATAACGACATTAATATATATATATATATGTACATATATGAGTATATATATATATTGGTCATGTATCACAACGACAGATAATTATATATATATATATATATGTGTGTGTGTGTGCCTATGAGTATATATATATAGAACGTCTAAGTATTATAACGATATTGAAAATATATATATACCTATATGAGTATGTTTATATATATATATATATATATTGAATAAATGACATAATGATAAGTATATAAACGTAAGGTTCCCAATCAAACAAACTAATCACAAACCTTGAATCAAATGTCATAAAAATGTATATATATATATATATATATATAGATATGTGAATATATATATATACAAGAAATCAACAATTCGCGTTAATTATATAATGTGTATACAAAGGTATTATAACGTTGACTTAGATCAGTTTTAATGTTTTGAAAACTAATAAGGATCACAACTTGTCGTTTTCATTTGAAATAACGTTACATGATATTCAAGCCCGTCGATGGCAATTTATAAACCTAGTTGAGTGAACAACTGGCATAGACTGACTATTGAGTTGTCTACGTTTATTGATATAAACTCTTGCGTCTAGGGCGCTAAGAGACTTTGTTTGGACGTTTATATATAGCCATTTTGCTAACACGCTCGGACTCAGGTGACTTCACAGCCCCTATTTTACTGCTTTTACTGCTTTCTAAATTTGGGGTGAAAAACATATGTACTATTTACGTACAAACTGATTTCATGCGATGATTGAAAACCTAACAACGAATCCTTGTGCGATCCTATGTTAAACTGGTTGTAGTGCATAGAAGTCCTCATGACTACAAACTGTAACCATTAGCTAGATGACGCTAGCCACCGAATATGCAAATAGTACTATTGGGATGACATCCCTCCCACTTTTGTTAGTCATGCTAACTACCGACTATAAGTCGAGACAAGGAGCGTATATTTTAATGGTCCCAGGCAAAAACAATCAAGTCGTGGTTTGGTTATAGGCCTAGGTGTCGTCACTTTAACTCGCAAGGTCTTGCAAACCTTCGGGGGATCACCGTCAGCTATTTATTGTTTTAAACTGTATATCATCGTACTCTTGGCCATGGTTGGCACGATATGATTTGTGGAACATTACTAAACTCTTGGTTTAATGATTGAACCTTAAACCCGTGGATTTCATTCAACAATTTTGTTGACCTTTTTACTATGTTTTTCAGGGAATTAGCATTCATGTAAGAATTGCATGCACGTAAGGGACCTCGCCTACCTATGAAGTTAGGATGCCATTTTTGGGAAATACTTAAGGGATTTCTTTTGTATTACTATAAACGGTTTTTAGTTATATTTGTGAAATCTCTAAGCTACTGTTATTTTGATAACACTATTTCTTTTGGCGACTGGTTAAGTCGCAACATCTGTAAAACAATATATGGCATTCTAATATTATGTTCCGTTGATAATCATATGCTCTTGATTAGTTAGATAACTAATCGCGCTCACGCCCCGTTCTTCCGCACTTAACTTAATTTGATTTTGGCGGGGTGTGACAAGTTACAGTGGTTTAAAATCAACTGTAACATATGTGTTCAAGTGGTTTAATAATAACAAGATCTGTTACAGTGGTTTTGAAATCACCTGTGTCGTTATCTTCAATAGGTTGCTACAGATGAGTTTCCACTTGTTCTTCAAATTCAACCATATCTGACAACCATCAAATAGTTCAACATCAATTACATGTATCAATCATATAGATTTAAACCTTCAATAACAAAAAACACATGTGTTCAAAGCAATAAAATCGATACATGTATTCTTCCAGAAAGTACAAACTATTTAACGAAATTAAATATTCAAACACGTGATTTATGCAGTTTCAATTACATGATAATCGCATCTGCAGGTTCAAATACGTGATTTTTTGGTCGATTACATGATTATCGCATCTGCGCATATGTAGACACAGTTTTGGATCTGGAAAACACATCAATTCATCAATTTACATGTAATTAAGTATTCGTAGGTTGAAATCGAGCCTTCAATTGATGAATTTATTGCAACTTTAGTCGATTGTTGCTGCTGAAATCGCGATCTGTAAAACTCTAGTTCATGTGCGTGTCTGTGTTTGTGCGTAATTATAATTTTTTTTTGCTGTAAAGACAGAAATACCCTTTCAAATGGTGAAATTTGATTGGTTCTTCCATACTCACCAAAAATCCCATACTTTAATGATTTCAACTCATGCATAATATCATACTCATTTCCGTTACTTACAGACATTGCAATGTCTTTTGTGCCAAAAACTGATTGATTCTCTGGTTTTATTACAACGCGACTTCATGTGACTATGCATCTATAGGGTTGAAATATCTATTTTTCATAAGTGATATCTACATGAATTACATAAATTTATCCGAATATTGAAATCAGTTACCCTTTTCCGTCCAGTTTCTTACTGGTTTTGCATCCACTATTCTCAACAACCCTTTTGGCTTGATTCTTTTGGACCAAGTCTTTTAGGTTGGGCTGAAAATTTGCTAATTTTTTTACAAAAGACCACGACGTGACATGATTTTTCTGGTTGAAAATCAGACTCAACTCAGTTTTCTGTTTGGTTGGGTTCGAAATAAAATAATATTGGTTATTGATCAAATACAAGACGGAACTAGGGAAGCTAAAAGGAAGTAGTTGAACCAAAACGAGCACTGACGCAAGACAAAACATTAATCAAACCAATGAAAACAAAAATGATGGCACACATCTGAGTAATGAATAAGAGTAGCAACATTGTATTCTGCATAGGAGATATTGAATCTGTAATGTTTGGAGACGATGAACTTTAACAAATAATACGTGACCAGGAGCAAGGTGATATACATCCATGGAGCTTTTGATGAGAACGTTATGACTTAAGAGTGTTCTTTTCGTCAAGTGGTGTTTAGTACACAAAAGTGCACCAAGTTATCACTTCGGCAACACCTTTTTTCGTCTCTATTTGATAACCAAAAAATGCATCCCTTTGGCTTATACATATAAAGATATCCCCTTGACTGATCTATTAAATTACATATTTATTACCTTTCTAGTTCATAAAGTGACCTATAATTGATAATTGTTGCAATTCCTCAATAAATAGTCGATAGTCCTTGCATCGAGCATAGAGGTCATCATCAACTTGGTGATTATCAAAGTTTGAGATTTGAAGATTAACAGACATAAGATATTTACAGTAAGACAAGAATCTACAACCAAGATTTCTATATCAAAATCCAATGTCTTCACATTATCATCATAGTAGTATACTTACAAATTAAAATATAGTACAAGAGTAAATAAAGATGAAACAAAAAAGATGGATGAGATGGAAAACCTTCACCTCGTTTCTCTCCTTTTGGCTACTTGAGATCCAAATATTCACCAGTTACTCTGCAGCAGTATATTCAACAAATTAAATTTCACTTTCCCATAAATATATATTTTAGTCATTCGGTGAATAATAATATAGGAGAATCCGTTATATATCATTAATCTTTATCACTACATAAGTAGAGGGAAAAAGTGTCAAAATATGACTCTTAAGGTAATACTGATAAATTCATGTATATCTTGCTATTCCTATTAGTTACTAAAAAATTAAGTGAGCATATCTTCTCAAACTAAAATATCCAAATTTGAGTTCTTTAAGAGCATATTAAAGTCAAGCTGACTAGACTAAACCATTAAGCTGCCTAAGAATCGGATGTAAAAGGTTAAAAGAAGTAACATACCTATTATATTGCAAGTATGCATCACCTATCGTTCCTGAGACTTTATTCCGTACCTTCCGCACGCATATCTAGAGATGAAATTTAAGACAAAAGAGAGTAAGAGTGACCCGGAAAGATCATATATACAATAGCTAAGCAGTACAGGTAGCAGTTCCATTTACTTATGAAAGGGTCTATTTGGTTTGTCTTATTTCTAACAGGTCAAACTGTTCAGATAAAAATAAAACGCTTAAAAAGGAAACGGGTCAAATGTCGCTCAAAATGTAGTTTAATGCATAAAACCTCCTTAATTATTTAACTCAACAAATTAAATTATCACTGAAATGATATAATTTTTGTAATCATATCAGACAAGCTAATTGCTAAGAAACATTTAGGGGGTGTTTGGAATTGCTTATTTCAAAGTGTTATCTGCTAAAAATAAAGCATGTGCCAACATGGCAACATGCTTATTTCTAAGTGCTTATCCTTATAAAATAAGCAGATAAGCAGTTTTTAAAAGGGTGTTTGGATTAGCTTATCTGCTATAAAAACAAGTAAATAAGTATATAAGCACTTAAATAAGCAATCCCAAACACAATATTTTCAGACAAAAAGTGTTTCTGGTCAACCCGACCCGACCTTTCACCAATGACAAAAATTACCCATTTGGACCCCTTGCCCAATCCACACATAATGAAAAGCATAGTACCTGCACTAGATCCATTGCACCTGCCTCTGGATCCCTATTTCGATGAATAACAATTCCATTATCACATTTGTTTATAAAGTGTGCACTTCCACTAATGTCATATAGATTTGGAGGTTTCCCGGTCCATTGCTGCAACTGTTGAGCAACAGAAACTGGAAGTCAGACAAATGGCCCGATATTATGCAAAGAAAATATTAATGATGTTACAGACCTGTTTAGGATGTGCCACAAACCAAACATGGCATGAATGATGCTGGGCAAATCGCTTTATGCTAGTCAGCATATGACTCACATACTCTGTCTCAGTCCTGTTGTAGATAATGAATAATGAGAATGTGGCTAAAATATAAAGAGGACAAAAACAAGGGGAAATGTCAAAAAATGTAATATAAGATTCAAAAAACCTCTAAATCGGAAACAAAAGTCATATTGCACAATAAAATTGAATGTTAAATTTCTTACAATTATAGGACTGTATGTTCAATTTCGTCACAAAAAAAGGTAATATTTTAATGTTTAGTTTTGTTACCTTTTTGTAACAAATATGAAAATCGAGTTCTATTATTGTGCAATTCGAGCGTATTGTATTTAATACTACCTTTTTCCTGAAATTTTCCCTAAAAACACGAGTAACTTAAATATCATGAATCAGACTGAAAATATCTTTCCCAATCTATTTTCCTTATAAAACCTGACCAAAAATAGTCAAGAAAGTATATCCATACATCAGACAAGAAAAACTAGATATGAGTAATTGCATGAAATATATACTCACTGGTTCGAAGGTCTCTGGTGATCAAGCTCATTGTATGGATCAATAACGAGCCCATTCACCCCATGTCTAAGGACCGCTGCTTTGGCAAGCCCAAGTACCCAATTAATACTTGGTAGGCAATCATTCTCGCACCTATTCCATTAACTTTTTAGCATAAAAAAGTAGCAAGAAAAATTAACCAGACCGTTTTAGTCATTAACGAAAGATATCCATTTCCTTCTCTAGTCAGCAAAGACAATATACATCATAAAAAAGATGGGCAACAAATCTACCTATACTAGCTTCACTTCATGATCTTATTTTATTTTATTTTTTTGTGTGGATCAATTATTTAACTGAAGCTTTCTAAAAGCTTTAGGTCAAAAGCCGATGGATATAGATGATGCAAGCACTAGATGAAACATGTAATAGTGCATGCAGGAACTCACCGTATGAGATGAAAAGTATCATTCAACCATCGCTTTCCTTCTTCCAGATCCTCCACACTCATTCTTTCAACAGATTTTCCATACCTGGGTTAAATCAAACAAACAAAGGAATTAGAAAAAAAAAATTCGAAAAAAAAAACAAAAAATGTACAACAATGGGAAAACTAGAAAATACATATAATAAGCCATAGAACGCCAAGTACAGAAACTTCATCATAATTATTCCCTCTCATCTAAAATTAGGAATATATCTTCTGTTCATATAACAAGTCCAAACGGAGCTAACCTCACATCAAAGAACGGCTTCTTCATGCGTTTCTCAAGAAGTTTCCTTGCATGTTCTCTAACCTATAGGTAATGAACAAAACAACCACCTATCAGTGTAATTTATGTCTTCATGTGCAACTTTTATAATCGTTGACATATCCCATGCATGCTTCGTTGCATCACTAACTTATTTATATAAAGAGGTCAAGGAGGCAAGCAGATTAATTACTGTATGCAAATGAATATTAGAAACTCGAGTCAAAGGCAAAATTTAATTTACAGAACAAGCATACCTTGTTCTCCATAGAACAAAGTGCAAACTTCCAACCAACACTTTCGTTAAGATTGCATAGCAATGCATCAATCCACTCGCTCTTTCCTGAATTGGGAACTCCAGTGACTACTGTCAACTCTCCCGGCACAACCTGGATAGACGCAAAGCTATAGTCATCAAATGAGATGATAACCTTACTAGAAAACAAGTACCAAGTGTATTAAAACATTAAAATAATAGTAGTAGTAGTAGTAGAAAAAATCAATCTGAAGTATACACAGCCATAGTAAGTTTTTAGATTTATTAAAAAACACAAACATACATTATATAAATCATCTATAGCCCTCCATCCAGTTGAGACTCCAATCTCTGGGCCAAGGGTTTGATGGTAATATGCATCGATTTCACTGAAGTAATTTTTGAAGTTGAATAAACCTTTAATAGGGTACAATTCCGCAGACGCAATAACTTCCCTTAATACAGCAGGCCCCATGAACATGAGAACATCATTAGCATCTTTAAAATGCTCATTTTCGTTTTTACTTGGCCATGTGACTCGCCAGCACCTGTTTATACAAAAAAGAAAAATTGAGTGGTTTTTGTAAAAGGGTTTATTATTTCGTTATGTATCTAACTTTACATTTTTTACTATTGTATGAAACCACCTTTTAAAAGTGCTATTGTATGTATTGAACTTTACAATTTCGTATATTGTATGTAACGGGTGACCAGATGAGCAGGTACCTGGTTTTTCCTGTTGAAAATAATGTCAACTGTATGTATCAAACTTTGTAAAAAAGTCTATTGTATGTCTCAAACTTTCTAAACAATTATTGTATGTATCGAACTTTGTAAAAATGTCTATTGTATGTATCGAAACCGGTGGTTTTTGTCATCCGGTCACCCGTTACATACAATATGCGAAATTGTAACGTTCGATACATACAATAACACTTTTGAAAGGTGGTTACATACAACAGTAAAAAATGTAAAGTTTGATACATAACCAAATAATTAACCCTTTGTAAAAATCAAAAACTTAACCAACAATAGCAAGTAGGTCAATGTAAACCAGTCATTAAAGTCGACCTTTCTCTTCCGAGTCTGCGTGCGAGCTCTTCAGCTAAGGCTTGACCAGGCTCATCACTATCAGTTGCAAGTATTATGCGAGAGGCCTGCAAGATACAAATAACTATGCTGACCTAAAACTATGGAATCTAATTACTAATATTAAAGTGGTAAGATGAAAAGGTTTGGTTTGGGTTGACCCGCAGCCACTTTTGTATACAATAATATCCAAATTTGTTTGAAAAGCACTTCAGGAGATCAAATGCATTAAATACACATTTTGCGCAGCTTTTGACACATTATATCTTATCGACTCATTTTACCTGTTACGTATAAAAAGACACCCAGATTAACCAATATTATAAATGATAAATATGATTATAAAAGCTATCTTACACAATAATAATCTTAATTATTTGATAAAGCTATAGGAAGGCTGTATGCATTATAAGCAACTGTGCACAATTGCACCACCTTTGACCTGTTTACTGTTCGACCCATTTCACCTGTTTTAGATGAAATGAAACCGAAATGGACCCATTCTTAAGCAAATGGGTTAAAATTGCCAGTTTAATACAGATTTAAGATAAAAGTAAAGTAAAAAATATAAAGCAATTTAGAATACCTTTTCTAAATACTCCTTACAGTTCCATAAATATTGGTACTTTATGTCCTGCATTCATAAATACAGTATAGGTGTGTTACACATGGCTCACAAGTATAAATTCTAGTCTATATAGTTGCATCAAGAAGAAAAACAAACCATCAGCAAAAAAATCACAAAAAATGAAGAAGTCGAAGTTGAATCAAACTTAAACCTGGTCTTGAGATGGTATATCCTTAGAGGAAACTTTTGCAGGAGCACCATCAGGGACACTCACACAGTTCCTAAAACCAGCTTCTTCCATTGCCAGTTTGTCCATTTCACCCTCAACCTGTTATTAAAAAATAATAATTAAATCAGTTAATAGTAGTAACAGCAAAATCACAGAATGATGAAGTGATGTACGCATATATGTGCTTCAGGATGAAAATATTACAATGATGACATCACTTGCTCCTTCTATATCATCGAGTCCATATAATATTTTTTCACAATCACTTTCCTGCAAATTACAAATGAAGAAACCATCATAAGGGTTTTATGGGAGTACAGTATCTCTTATTATACAAGTAGGGATGTGAGAGAGGACCTGCCAGAAGACCTTTTGAAGATCCCGGTACTTGCAACTAACAAGTTCCCCTTGTCGTTTATAAGTAAATGCAATAACAATCTGCCAACACGACATTGAGCATGAGTAATTGTAATTAAGATAAAATGTTGCACACATTGATGACAACAGATAAATTATACGTACATGCTAAAGCCTACAGGTCAAAATGTGTGGGTTGAGGGAGCAGATTAATATTTTTAAAAATCACCAACGACATATATAATTGCAAAATAAATCTAAAGTGATAGTAATCTTGTTTTCAGATAAAAGATTTACGCGTTACGAATACACTTTGAGCGACTGTAGACCCGTTTCCTTTTTAAGGGAAATACTTTTACCTGTTGGAGATGAAACGTAACCCGGATTGAGGCATTCATAAGTAAATGGGTCGAAATTACCACCTCTTTTTCTAAACAATAACAATACAAACAAACACTTAACATTACGTGTAACTGGTATTGTCTGTACCTGGTTTTCATATCGTCTTTGCATGACACAGTTTCTTTGTAATGTCTCTTCAGATATCATTCTTTCAGCAAAATACTCACGTAACTGAGTCACATAAATAAGATAATATCAAACAGGACCAGAACAAAGAAGTACCTTACTTTCTGCAATTTATCTTTAAACAAAGGAGGTGTTTGAAATTGTATCTTGGGTCTAATTATCTCATAATACCAACTGAAAATCACAATAATAAGTTTTTAAAGTTTGTATACATACATCCTGTTTCTGATAATTAGGGGCAGATAATCAGTTTCATAACATCTGTAACAAAAATGCTTATCCAGGGTTAAAATAGGATTACGTATTTACCACTTACTATCATTCATATGACGTCTCTCATTTTTCTCAAAAGGATATCCTGTTTGGCCTATTTTATATAAAATTTCCTTGCATAATCAGAACTTACTAAAGACTCAAACATCTGAATATTATGATTTTAAAAATAGTTCATCAAAACGCTATCTGTTATAGGCGGTTAAATTACAGCTGGGAACATATTATACTAATTGATAATCCAAACCACCACTAAAAAAGATATATGCCTAGAGGAGAGAAAATTTTACATCACGGCACAAAGGTTCTAAATTCAATTCCTGCTCGGTGATTTCCCTAACTCTTTTCACTCTGGTGAGTTTAGTCATCCTATTGTAACTTGACTTAACATCTGCGGAACCCTGCAACACCATTAGACTATTAAAAAACACTCAAATAAAAGTGATGCAGTAAAAAAAACAGAAAAAACGCGACATGTTACCCGTGTACTGCCATTCCATCCACACTTTGCTCGAAAACAAGTCCACACAGCTGCATTACTACAAGATTTCAATAAAGCAAACCCATGTCAGATGATAAGAATAACAAATTAATAGTGAGAATAAGAGGCAACTTACCCATCCTCTGCAACAAAGAGAGACAGTTTCTTCTCTCCAGAGACGCCACCTTTGCACTATTGGAGAAGTAGAACAATTCAGTTACATTTTAACCCATTATATATAGATATATATATAATCATGAATTATTAGTGATACACAGTATTTAAAAAATCGTTAATGAATTTAACAAAAATAATTCCATAGTTGATAATCAAACACATTGTCATATTTTGAATTTAAACACCTAAAGAATGCATAAGAACGTCCTTATTTGTTGGTCTATATTGACCCTTAAATTATTAGAATATGCAACACTCAAATAACTGATTATATAATCAGTAAAACTTCCATCAAGATATCAGTTCCTGCAACAGTTATATTACATAACCAGTTTCATAATGCACATCCAAACACTCCTTAATCAAGTGTTCTCCCATTTTCAACAAAGACTACCCTATTATACTGGCATGCACTGCTAAAATTTTCAAATGACAGACTAGAAGTCTAAAGTGTTCACAATTCTCAACAACCAAAGTATCACCCAGAAAAAGAAGAAGCAGGGTTAGTGCATACCATGGGGCAAAGCAAGCCATAAGTCTGGCCCGGCTTACATGATTTACAGGATATACCAATCTTCTCCAATTTTTCTTTAAGACGCTCTAGCTGAGGTGAATCGACTATTTCTTCATCAGGCTTCTCCAAATATACTTGAGAAACTATAACAAAAGGAGATATTATGTGATGTTTCAAAATGAAAACTCCCAAACCATTTTCACGAGGTAAACATTTTGTAAAATGTCACATTTTGGGACAGAGATATTACTTTAAAATAACTAAATAGAATGGTATCAGAGAATATGTATCATTAGTAAACATGGATAAGAAGAGTATAAGGTGCAAAGTAAAATTCTTGACGTGACTTGTGATACTATATCATAATCAAAAGCCAAAAGAAATTACAAACATTGACCATGAATCGTATACTTGTAAAAACTATCAAAAAACCGCTGAACCATAGCCAAAATATGAACAGGAACAAATCGCTTACAATTATATCTATTGAACTGTTGTCAAATCCCCATGTATCTAGAAAAAGTCATAATCACTAAGAGACTTGATAAATAAACATATATGCATCAATCTCTTAGAAAAATATTGTGTATGCAAGTCAAGTATTCCAGTCAAAATTGAAGTCATTATCAATAGAATAAATCAAACAAAGTACAAACTGTAAGTCTAATATTTAGCTAGACTATTTTACTGATGCATTCATATGTTATTGAACAAGTAATAACTAGCTACTTTCAATTCCTTTTTGTTGTAGCCAGTGAAAATAATTAGTACTTCTACTTATTAAAGAACAACCGCTAAATACTAATGTAAGCATAAAATTTGGAACTTTTTGATTTTAACCAAACACACTCCACCACTAATAGATTCACACATTCCAAACATAACCAACTAAAAAATTAACGAAGTATCAAAAAAAAAATTAAATAATAATAAATAAATGCAAGATTCTACCAAAGGGCCATTGGCCTAGCGGTCCAACCATGAGGTTGGGAGTTCAAGTAATGGATGGGACAATTGAATATATTCGTGAATTATTAATGTATATATTCCTGAAGGAAGGTATAGTGTGTGGGTACTTGTCTTTCTAAAAACAAGATAAAAAGATGCAAGATTTTTTATTTAAATTTTAAATAAATTATGAAAATAAAGTGAATACCTGGTCTGGGGATGCTGGCATATGTGGAAAACGACAAATGAGAGGGTTTAAGAGATATAGGGAGTAATTTTGGGCCTGATGAGGAGGGTAAACTTAAAAATAAGATTCTTTTTGCAGGTTGGTTCAAAAAAGATGGTGTGTATAGTTTGAAGTGAAGAAAATGGTTAGAGCCCATATTAATAATGGTGTTATGTAAAGGAATTCGATGTCGAACAAGCATATCGGAACAGATAATTATTAACTTTTAGTGGGTTAAATGAAACTTGAGTTCATGGTGGCTGTTCTCTTTTGAAGGTGAGTGGGTTGCTGTTCTTGAATGGCTGAAAAGTGGGGTTTGGGTTAGGGGTTTTTCGGGGGGGGGGGGGGGGGGGGGGGGGGGGGGGGGGAAGGTGAGTGGGTTGCTGTTCTTGAATGGCTGAAAAGTGGGGTTTGGGTTAGGGGTTTTTCGGGGGGGGGGGGGGGGGGGGGGGGGGGGGGGGGAGAAAGAAAGGAACTAAAAGAAGAAGACACAATGTCAAGTGAATGGAAGTTTAGGTTTGTTTTATTTCATATTTTCCGGTTTTATCTTCTTTTTTAACTAGTTTTCTTGTTAAACAAGTAGAAATAGAAATTACACTTCATTATTCTATATTGTATAAACGTTAAAATTAGAGAAGAAGAAATATTATTAACTCCATATTTTCGAGTTGATTTATGGAGAGAAAATAAACAAATCGAGATAAAGAAAATGATGTGGGTTGTTAGTACGGGTGTTAATAAGTTAAGGAATTAACAAGTTATTCGAGTTCGAACTCGTTTATCTTGAATTCAAACATCATAACATTCGAGCTCGAGTCGAGCTCGAACATAAATGATTACACGATTAGTTTCATGGTTCGAGCTTGAAAACATTAATATCCGGATCGACACAATCGAAAATCTTTTAATTCTATCGAGTTGAACAAGCTAAACGAGTATATTTATCGTAATATTTTTTTATTTATTTTTTACAACTTTAATAAATGTTTGTATTAAGATTTAAACCTTATGCTACAACTAGCCAAATGCAATGTTATAATTCCACCATATGTAATAGTACACTTAGGTTATATTCCTAAGACTTCATATTTATAATGCTCTCATTTTTGTTTCTCTCAAGTTCAAAAAAGATTTTTTATGCTTCTTAACCTGCTCATTTGAGCAACGAGATCAGGCTATAGAGCTTGAGCTTTCCAAACGAGCATCTTGAGCTGAAAAGATAGTGTTAAAACAAGCATCCAAGCTCAGAAAATAATTAACTTTTCAAGTAAGAAGTCGAACACAGTTTTGAAAGTTGACTCAAACAAGTCGAATCAAATTTTTTTGATACTCGACTGAATTCATCTCATTAACATCTCTAGTTTCAAGGTTTTTATCAGGATGAAAAGAAAAAAGAGGATGAGGAAGAAGAAGAAAAATTTAGTAAAACTCTTACAAAACTTTCCACTCAAACTAGAATTTTTAGAAAATCTGGATAAATAATGGAATCAACCACTATATGGTTATGGTTATGATATGTATAAGGTGATGAAAAGATTAAAGCATATGAAGTCATATTCGAAGAATCTTACTCGAACTAATAAGAATTTTATTTCAAGGGGTAAAAAATTCAATCTTAATAGAGAGTATTATTATTTTTAAACTCAATAATACAGACGGGCTTATATAATAAAATTATATATCTCTGTAGAATCATAAGAAATGATGAAGTCAAAACGACTAAAATATAAGTTGGATCTGTGATCATCGGTCAACCTAGTCACCGGTCAACCTAGTCACTGTTATTCAAGATAATGACAAGCTCCCATTACAAAACAAGAAGATCATTGCTAAGTAAATAATCTCAACTATGTGTATTGTACTCTCCGGTGTGCAAAAGAGATTTATTTACTTACACAAGCAATAAAGACAACAGTCGTTGCTGAAGAATAAAATGTAGTCTCTGGAAGATATCAAGTCAAGTCACTATACAATAGCATGTAAGCTCACAGTGCACGGGAAATCATATTACTCCTCTATCGACTTCACTAATAAAAGAATAAAATATCGTTCAAGTTACAACTCGCTAGTGTGAGGTTCCTGATCAATGCGTCAACAACCTCGACACTAAGGGTACCTCACCACTAAGAGAGTTGGATGATTTTTCCATCTCTAGTGACCAACACTTGGTCGCTGGTGATGATCATCAACCGGATTGTAGGTTCTCCTAATGTTGGATACACGAGGTAAACAATATATTTGAGTGCGAAATCTTCAAATATACAAAACGATAATAAACAAGTAAATATAAATATGTAAAGATCACAAATTAAGCTTTATTGAACATAAACTCGGTTACATTCAAACTAAGACTCAAATACTAAGCAAATATACGAACTTGCTCTTTGAAACTGAGTTCTAAACTTCCTTATACAAAACCTACGGACTTATGAATATATAAGTGTCCAAGTTCGTATGGGCTAGGCCCTACGAACTTGCCCACTTCGAAGCCCATACGAACTTGACTAAGTTCGTAGGCCTTCCTAAGTTCGTACGAACTTACAAATATACTCATATTAAACTAAAGTTAACAATTACAATGATTATCAAATTTGACTAATTACAAACTTGATGATGTTGTCACACAAGATGTACCAACAGACTCCCCCTTGACAATATCTCTAGTTGTCTTCAGTTTTCTAGTTGTAATTGATCTTGATTATGTTTAGCTCTGTCGACTTCCAATCCACAATCCTCTTTCTACATAAACCTTTACCACTTTCTGATATCTTCTTCCCTCATGCCTCCAACTATCTCTATAGAGAATCTCGTTTACATGAAGCTTCATTAGGTCATCTTTAGACAAGTTTACCAAATGTAAACTGTCATACACTCTCAACAACTCTTTTCCTTCAACATCTTCCATCACCGCCTATGTTGTTGTACTAACAACATACCGCCATCTTAGATTAGCAAGAATATCCTGTGGCATTTTCTTTAACGGAACTCTCTGCAAGCACTTGGCTGGTTTGTACACCATCTTCATCCACGGCTTGTTAGTAATAGGATTAAACCGAGTCAGATCAGGAACTCTATTCCCTTCCCTTGGTTTCAAATCAACAAATTTATTTGATCGTCCTTCACGCTTAACGATTCTTTCGAAAGTTCGAGCGTAAGGATCATCTCCAATGTTTACTAAGTCTAGCCAAGCCGGTTCCTTCAATTCAATCTTTGGCAGTGAGCTAAAAACCTCAAGTTTATTCTTCAAGTACTGAATCCCATCATATCTTTTTATTATGAACAACTTCAGGTCGCTGTCATAAATCAACTAATGATGCCCTTTTTCAGCTTGCCCGATCCTCTGACTCTGATATCTCCCTTATATTTAATTTCGGGTTCCTTTTCAACTTTCTTAAACCACAAATTCTTCAAATCTTCTCTTGATGGCTCAATATCTTCATCTTCTGATTCAACCTCAGGATTTTCATCTTCCTCCAACACTTTCTCACCAGCTTCATCTTCAAAGACTGTCAAAGTAACAGGTTTCTTTCTCACTATATGTTCATCAATATCAACATCAACATCTGATATGATCTCATCATCTGACCTCCAGTCTGCAACCTTTTTAGCTAAGATCTCCCATTCATGTAACTTGGACTCATCACTATCACAGTCGTCCAAACCTAGCAACGTTTCAATAGTGTCAATCTCTGTAAGATTTACTGGAGTTTACTTCGTTCTGCTACCACCTGATTTCTTACTAGACTCCCCCTGAGCTTGTGCAACTAGTCTTCCAGTTGAAGAGTTAGGCAGCTCACCTTCCTTCGGTGCATTGGGATCATCGTCTCTGTCTTCGTCATTTTTCTTCTTTAATTCATCTCCCCTGCATCCAGTCATCTCCCCCTTAGTTGCCTCGCGCTTCATCAGATTGAAGATTAACTTCTCATTGCGCAGGCACTGCTCTTCCAAACTCGCATTCTGAGAAGTAAGATTTTGGATACGGATCTCTTGACTCCCAACAAGCTCAGTCAAAGATGTAACCATGTTCATTAAGTTCGTGATCCGACCCTCAAGATAGGTAAACTTGTCTGAATTTGAAAGATTTACTGCGGGGGTAGAGACTGACGATGTAGCTTGAGATGGAGGTGGAGCGGTGGCTGGTGCTGCTGGTGTAAGTCCACTTGATCTTGGTTCGATAACTCAGTTATCTATAGTATTAAGGTGCGGAATCCCTCAATACGATTAATTCAAGATTATAACGCGATTCTATTAACTAGTATGCTTAGTTTTGATATTAACTAATATTAATCAGTCAAAACCTAGCCTTTAGTCTATTCAATTCTCTCTGGAAACTCAAAACTCAGTAATTCGTCAAATGTAATCGATTATTAATAATTAACTTAATTATTCATCATATATACCGTTTCAACTCGCAGCCCGTGGACTTTGTGAGTTGACTCAGCTCGCAGCTTAATTCAGCCCAGTGACTTGCATTGCGAGTTCAGATCTCATCTCGCAAGTCCTCTGACTTGGGACTTGAGTTCTCAACTTGCAATTCGGACTTTAGTTTGTATTCGTTATTTGTCTAATACTTTAGCCAATATATTTAACAACAATAATAACAAACTAATAACATGTATTTACAAATCAAAACCAATGTACAAACTTGATAAGAATTACACCAGTCCTATTACAAGCTAGATCTGTTGTCACAAAACATGTCTCAACCGACTCCCCCTTGACAATAGCTCTAGCGTCTTTATCTTCATATTGTCTTTGGTTTTTACTTGTAAATTTTGCTGCCTGCAAAAATATTTAAAGAGTTACAGTTTGTAGATGATAAGGGACAAACCAAGACCGTAATGGCTTGGGTCCCTCTTGAGAACTAATAGTGTACAAAATGTTTGCGCAGGAGCAGACTGTGAACGACGACAATTGGTGGTACGTAGACAGTGGTTGTTCTAGGCACATGACAGGAACTCGGAGTCTACTGAAAGACTTCAAAGAAGGTTTAAAACAGCGAGTTCATTTCGCTGGTGATAAAGAAGGAGTAATAACTGGGAAAGGAAAAGTCTCAAATGGCACTTTAACTCTAGAGGATGTGAATTATGTTGAAGAACTAACGCACAACCTAGTGAGTGTTTCCCAAGTCTGTGATAAAGGTCACCCTGTACATTTCAATGAGACAGAGGCCTTAGTCCTGAAGTCGGGTTTCATTATTCCCAAAAAATGGATATTGATGAGGGCTCCAAGGAAGAAGGACATCTATGCCATCAACATGGGTGCTCCTATTACTTCAATGGAGTCAACATGTCTTATATCTAAGGCTTCAGAAGCAGACTCACTTTTATGGCATCGGAAAATGGCACACCTGAACTTTCGAAAAATGAACTATATAACCAAGAATGGGTTAGTTCTAGGTGTACCATTGAAACGTTTTGTGTTTGAAGACAAGTGTGTTTCTTTTTTGAAAGGAAAGCAACATAAGAAACCACACAAGTCTAAAACTGAAAACTCGATCCTCTCGCCATTTGAATTGCTACATATGGATCTTTTTGGTCCGATCAGTAAAAGAAGCATAGGTGGCAAATGGTACTGTTTGGTTGTCATAGATGATTTCTCTAGATTCTCTTGGGTATTCTTTTTGGGATCTAAGGATGAAACTCCTGGTATTCTGATGGAGTTCTTAAATCTAATAGAGAATGTCTATAGAACAAGAGTTAAGAGAATTCGTAGTGACAATGGAACAGAGTTCAAGAACTCAACGTTTAATGTCTATTGCTTAAGCAAAGGGATACATCATCAATTCAACGCACCTTATGAACCTCAACATAATGGTGTTGCTGAAAGGAAAAACAGAACGTTGATTGAAGGAGCTAGAACAATGCTTGCAGATTCAAGGCTTCCGGTCATCTTTTGGGCAGAAGCGGTGAATACTGCATGTCATGTTCTAAATAGAGTTCTTACGGTGAAAAAGCAGAACAAGACTTGTTATGAGCTTTTAAACAATAAGAAACCTAACTTAAAAGGGTTTGAACCCTTTGGAATTTCATGCACTTTGTTGAAGACTAGCAATCAACCAAAATTTGGTGAGAAGGCTGACGAAGGATACTTCCTAGGTTATGTGCCTAACTCACCAAACAAACGTGTCTTCAATAAATCTACGGGACGTGTGGAAATAGTTTATAACATTGAGGTTACGAGCTGCACACATGACTTACATAAGGGATTAGATTGGCAATTTGATTATTCAGATCTCTTTAAGTCATTTAAAGTCCCTATCAGTGATTATGTCAGTAATTCAGAGATGCCTCAGCATTTATTGTTTGGAGATGAAGATCTTAGTTCTTCTCCAACATCGAATGTTCAAACGTCTGGAATTAAGACTATTGTTGACTCTGATGAAGTTTCAACAATTGAGTCACAACAACCTTCAGTTGATGTACCTCAAGAGAACGAAGATCCTGAAATTGTTTCTCAAAGAATTGTGGAAGATATTCTTATTCCTCTGAGACAATTAAGGACATCTACTACTAATGATGGTATACCACCATTGGAGGAAATAGGTACTAACTTACAAGATGATATACTAGTTGAACCGGTATCTACAACAAGATTGAATATGAATCATCCAATTGAGAATATCATCGGTGATCCAAACTCTGTTGTTCAAACTAGAAATCAATCTAAGGCTAGTACATCCACTCACACAAGCTTGTATGCTGAAATAAAAGAGACAGGGATTACAAATCTATGCCTATATTCATGCTTTATCTCACAAGTTGAGCCTAAAAATGTGCAAATGGCACTAAAAGAAAGCTCGTGGGTCGAAGCAATGAAGGATGAGCTGTGTCAGTTCTCCAAATTACAAGTATGAGAATTGGTTGATTTACCTGCTGGTGAATATCCAATAGATACTAGATGGGTATTTAAGTGCAAGAGAGACGATCGGGGAATCCTTACTTGCAATAAAGCCCGTTTAGTTGTTCAAGGGTTTAATCAAGAAGAAGGGATTGATTACACGGAAGTGTTTGCACCAGTGGCTCGGATTGAAGCAATTCGGTTATTCTTAGCATTTGCATCCTTTAAGGGAATGAAAGTGTTTCAATTAGATGTTAAGAGTGCCTTTTTGTATGGTAACGTCAAAGAACTTGTGTATGTCTCACAACCACCAGGATTTACTAATCCTGAGTATCCAGATAGAGTATATTGTTTATATAAGGCTTTATATGGGTTACATCAAGCACCAAGGGCGTGGTATGAGACATTATCAACACATCTTCTTGAGAATGGCTTTACAAGAGGTGCAATTGATAGTACACTTTTTGTAAAATGGAAAAAGAAGGACTTTCTACTTTTCAAGTATATGTCGATGACATTATCTTTGGGTCATCTGACGAAAAGATGTGTAGAGACTTTGAACAAGTTATGAAAAGCAAGTTTGAGATGTCTGCTATGGGAGAGTTGAACTTTTTCTTAGGGTTACAAGTTGACCAAAAGAAAGATGGATTCTTTATTCATCAATCAAAATATACACATGAGTTATTAGAACGTTTTAAGATGGATGAATCTCGTATCTATAAAACTCCTATTCCAGAAAATCATGGACTTGGTCCTGATACATCGAGTGATAGAGACGTGGATCCTACTCTATATAGGGCCATGATTGGATCACTAATGTATCTGACTGCATCTAGACCTGATATTATGTTTGCTGTGTGTATTTGCGCAAGATATCATGCTAATCCGAAAGAGTCTCATATGCAAGCTGTAAAACGAATATTTCGTTACCTCAAAGGGAAGCCAAAGCTGGGTCTATGGTATCCAATTGAAGGAGACTTTGTTTTCTTTGCTTATACTGATTCGGATTATGATGGATGCAATCAGAATAGAAAGTCTACTACCGGAGGATGTCAATTTTTAGGAGATAGACTCATATCTTGGCAATGCAAGAAGCAAAGCTTAGTAGCAATTTCTACATGTGAAGCTGAGTATGTTGCAGCTGGCAGCTGTTGTTCTCAAGTGTTGTGGATTCAACAGCAACTATGGGATTATGGGTTGAATATAACAAATACTCCTATGATGATTGATAATGAATCAACCATCTCTATAACCAATAATCCGGTCAAGCACAGTAAAACTAAACACATTGATATTCGACATCACTTTATTAGAGACTGTGCTGAGAAGAAACTGATCAAGTTAGCTAAGGTTCCATCCATGGATAACTTAGCAGACTTATACACCAAGGCATTCGACAGAGTTCGATTTGAGACATTGGTTCAACTGAATGGAATGAGAAATCCAGAATGATTAGTCTTCCAAAGGGTACTTATGTAATAGTTAGTAGTTCGTTTTATTTATAAAAAAAAGGGGAGTAGGCGTATAGCATTAATTTGCTTATTACCTGCGGGGAATTGCCTTCGATAAAAGAACTACTGTAGGTTTCCTTTCTAAAAAGTTAAGTGTTTATCTGCTGGGAAATGATAGTACATTAGGAGAATATGCTTAACAATAATAAGTAATAGTCTTAAGTTAGATGTGTTAGTAGATTCCAATAAGTCATTAACATTACATCTTTAAAACTAGGCCTTTACTTATATTTATTTTACTATACACCTTTCTCTACACGTTATAATTTGCTTCGAATAAATTAAATCTAGGCAGCTTCATTATATGATATATTGGTAGACAAATTCTACTATGATTTCTGAGCATTTAATAAGCAATAACTTTCATGTGTGTTATCTAGTGTGATATGCTATATGATGTATGACATAAGTCTTAATTGGTGAATGATAGTATAACCATACACTGTTATCTAGAATCTATGAATATCTGTCTTGACAAATAGTTAGAAAAATGGCTATTAGCAAAACTACTGGTAACTCTGTTGTACTAAGTACAGATCTGAAGCTTTTAGTTTTGCCAATGGTCTCAAACTTATTTTGGTTATACTAAGGGATCTTTAGTTGTACTAAGTACATATCTAGAACCATTAGTATCTTCAAAATAGATTTGATGTTTGTCCAATTTTAAAATAACTCAAGGGTATGTTATATGTTTCGAAAAGAACATCATTTAGTAACCTCTACATTGAATGTGAAAGATACAGTGTTATGTGTTCTACTTGATTTCTCAGTATGGCATATTTTGGTTCGCACTAGTTAACATGCATACTAACAATAAAGGTTTTGCTTGGAAATCAGTGTAGTATCTGTTTATGAGGATCATAATATCGGTAATCATCTTGAACTGTCTATGATAATTGCATGATCATTTTAATAAATCATTCGTTCTCACTTACTGTACAAGTATGGTAAATAAACGTGTTATATCCTGTGGAGCAAGGTAACCAAGTTATAGTTTCATAAATATAAGTTGATAAATGGTTAAGCTGTCTGTTTTGTGTAACTTATTGTGAATTTCATGAGGCATGTATACTAACAATCTTGTTGAGACATGTTTTGTGACAACAGATCTAGCTTGTAATAAGACTGGTATAATTCTTAATCAAGTTTGTACATTGGTTTAGATTTGTAAATACATGATATTAGTTTGTTATTATTATTTGTTAATATAATAATATTAGACAAGTAACGAATACGAACTAAAGTCTGAATTGCGAATTGAGATTTCAAGTCGCAAGTCATAAGACTTGCGAGATGAGATCTGAACTCGCAAGGTGAATCAAGTCGCAAGTTATAGACTTGCGAGATGAGATCTGGATTCGTAGAAACTTAATATTGCAAGATGAGACAAAGTCAATGGGCTGACTTGTCTTGCGAGCTGAGTCAACTCGCGAAGCCCACGGGCTGCGAGTTGAAACGAGTATTTAATGAATAATTAAGTTAATTATTGATAATCGATTGATTAATACGAATTACTGAGTTTTGAGTTTCTAGAGAGTATTGAATAGACTAACGGCTAGGTTTTGACTGATTAACATTCGTTAATATCAAAACAAAGCATATTAGTTAATAGAATCGCGCTATAATCTTGAATTAATCATATTGAGGGATTCTGCACCTTAATACTATAGATAACGGAGTTATCGAACCAAGATCAGTGGACTTACAAATCTTCTTAGACGTATTAATAAATAATAACATACAGAGTATTCTCTCTAATATGATCCCTCTGCAGATAAATTTTTAACGCCCACAATATCTATTGTTTTTCTTTTGTTTCTTTTAATAAAAGGAACTTGATACCACTGTTTATTTTGAATATTTCTTTGTCGTACTTGTTAGATATAAAAATAGGTATTGCATTTGTAAGTGAAAAACTGGTCATGCGACTTTAAGTTAGTGTCGCAGGAATACAATATGCAACTTTAAGAATAAAGTCGCAGAACAAAGTCGCAGGCACAAAGTCGCAGAAACATGTTAGTATAAATACAGGACTTAGCTTTTCATTTACGCAGTTGTTGAACCAAAGAGTTTTGTGAGCGTATGTTTGTATATCATATTGAGAGAGATATTGGAGCTTCTAACAGATTCAATCAAGTAATACATAAGCATTTGGATATACATTCATATACATACGTACATATACTTACGGATTATATTCAATTCACATCCAAATCACAAGAAAAGATCCAACAATTGGTATCAGAGCTATGGATAAGTGATTTGGAAGAGTTTATTCGGTTCAATTGCATCAATTAAGCTCTAATTCGACGAAAATTGCAAAATGGGTATTTGAAGTGGTTCGTACTGATTTTTGATCAATTCTGATTAAATAGTGTGTTTCGGTTCAAGTAAAGGATTAACGAAGCTTCTGTAAGTGTTTCTCAAGCGATTGATTGAAGAATTCACGGTCAAAACTTTTAGAAATTCAAATTTGATTATTACTCAAAAATGGAGGTTTAAGGTTGATTCTATTTGATTGAGGTCATTTAAGTGTAATTCCACCGATCAAAGTATCATATCAGTGATAAGGATCAATCAGGAATCAAGATTAGCAATCAGTTTCATCATTTGTTAGATTTCAGATTTGGTGTTCTTCGTGAAAGTGACGAACATCGACTTTATTCCTGCGAACTTATCTTTAAGTTCGCACTCAGGTTCAGACTTTAAATCTGCGAACTTGTTTAAGCGATTTTATTGATTTCTGCGACTTTATTCTTAAAGTCGCATAACACAGCGAACTTACCAATAAGTTCGCATACAGCTACTAAAAAAAAAAAAAAAGGCGGGAAAATTTTACAATTATCAAAATTTAAATTTGAGTTTCCCGTTGTCTAATTCTGGTTTGAGAGAATTTTCATTTTACTCGGGCAAAATTCGAAAATTTTGGAGGGAAAAATCGTTTACAGGAAAAATGTCGAGAGAAGCTCTTGCGATAGGGTCGAAGGATAAGCCTCCAGTTCTATTTCGAGGCGACTATTCTCAATGGAGAGACAGGTTTATCGACTTCATCGAACGACAAGAGAATAGCGAGTTGTTGATAAAATCGCTAAAAGAAGGAGTGACAATTTCTACCCTCGGGTAGATACTTCGGGAATCACTACTGGGGTTGCTCAACAAACACCATTAACATACAGTGAATGTTCTCCATCTCAAAAAGCTTTATGGAATGCTCATAAGGACATGAAATCTTATATTCTACAAGGTTTAACAAATGACATCTACATTCAAGTGGATAGTTATCAAACTGCTAAAGAGATGTGGGATGCCATTGCTAGACAACAGCAAGGTTCGGAAAGAGGTCAGCAAACGAAGATGACTCATTGTCTTCAAGCCTATGAGGGATTTAAAGCAAAGGTTGGAGAACAGCTTGAAACTACATACAACAGATTTTGTTTGTTGTTGAATGAAGTAAGGAAAAATAAGTTTGTGAAGCAGAACTTAGAGATCAACATCAAGTTCTTAAACAATCTGTCACCGGAGTGGAAACCATATTCAAGTAATATCATTCAGAATCGGGATTTAACTTCTATTGATATTCATGATGTTTATGAAATCTTGAATCACAATCAAGATGAAGTGAATGAAATTGCTGGTAAAGAGTCAAAAGAGATGGTTGATCCGTTGGCTTTAGTTGCTGAAAGAAGAACTTATTCTCGTTCTCAAAAGGTTGTGAAAGAGACTAAATATCAATCTGAGTCTGAAGAAGAAGGAAGTGGAAGTGATGAGGAGTACAAAGAGCTTATGAAACAAATGGCTCTTATGACAAAGGCTATCAATAAGCAGTATTATAAGAAACCTACTAACAATCATCTACGTACTTCATCATCATCCACTAAACGTCCAGAGTACAAGAGTAGAACGGAGGAGAATTATAAGGGTAAGTTTGAGGACACGGCAAGGGGTGACATGGAGAATAAATGTTACAATTGTGGTGGGTCTGGACATTTTGCTAGAGATTGTAAAAAGCCACGAGTTCGTAATTCTGATTACTACAAGGCAAAGATGTTGATGTCCAAACAAAAGGAAGCTGGAAAAGTGTTACTAGCTGAAAATGATGCATGGCTCAATCTAACGGACTCTGAAGAAGAAAATCTGGAAGTCAACATGGCGTTCATGGCCAATCTGTCCACAGTTTCTACTGATGACAATGAGGATTCTGACACTGAGGTATCCTCAAACTCTAAAATCATGATTCTTAAATTGCATGATATTAATGCCGGTTTGTCAAATAAGTTAAAAACTGAAATAGAAAATATAACTAAACTAAAACTGGAACTGACAAATCACATTGAAATATTAAAAACTGTGACTCGGGAAAAAGGAATTTTAAAAACTCACATGGAAGATTACAAAACTAGTTATGAGAAGCTTGAATCTGAAAAGAAAACTTTGATTAAAGAAATCTCTGATTTATCTTCTCAACTTGAAGAATCTGAACGAATTGGAAAGCTTGCTACTCGACAACATGCTAATGTCATAGCAGAGAATAAAAGAGTTTTTCAAAAGTTAAAAGAAATTGAAAATACTTTGTTAAAACGCGGTCACACTGAGCAAACAATTTTCTTAAATAAATCAAAGGACATCAAATTCTATAATCCAAGGGAAGGGATAGGTTTTGATAATCCATGCTATTTGAAGAAAGCAATTTCAAAAATAGCACCCTTGTATGATGAAAATTACATGGGATGTGATTTGAAAATGCATTTTCTAAAAACAACAAATGAGGAAGATGAAATTGAGAAGTTAAATAGGGCAAGAGAAGATAAAGCTCAATTTTCATTTGATTATCAAAAATTGAATGACTGCTATGGTACTCGAAAAATCCCACTTTCTGAGGATTATTGCTCTAGTTATTCAAAACAAATTGTTGATCAAAATAATGATGTTCTTGAACAAGTGGTAACCACTAAGATTTATATTCCAAATTTAATTTTGAAAAATAAAATCTTTGATTTAGAAAAACAAATAACCACAGAACAACAAAATTTTGAACAAGAACGAGCTACACTTCTTCAAACTATTACACAACTTAAAAGTACATCTTCATCTGATCTCACACCATTATCAAAATCTTCTCAAGAACTTGAATTTGATAAGCTTATGGAATCTGAAGAGATTTTGGAAACAATGTTTACAAAGAAAGTTGGACCAACTGTTAAACAAACTTTGAAAGAAAAGAGTATAAAGCACTCAGTTAATGCTCTAAAGAAATCTCAATTTACTAATTATTCTTTGCAAAAGAATAAAAAGTATGTTAAGATTTCTTCAAACAAGAGCATTAGATCAGATTTTGCAAATACTAATACTGGTGCTTTTCATGTTTCAGATCTAAAAACGAAAAATCTTCATGACAAATTCCGAAGTCCAAAGAGTCAAAAGTTTAATTGTCCTTTCAATAGTTCTTATTCGTGTAACTACAATAATGTCAACAAACATGATTCATTGTCTTTCAGCATTCAAACAATTGTAATCATACTCTGCGTTATGATAGAAATTATCTTGTGAATGTGAATGAATCTATGTTTCATGATAGGATTATAGCTAGACGTAATAATTACTATCAATATGCTATGCAATAGCAAACACGACCATGGAAAAGAAAGGGTTGGGATTCAAATTGTTTTCAAACAAAATGGATTTCTAAGTCCACAAACAAACCCAAACAAGTCTATAAGTGGGTACCTAAAAAGATACAATCAACCATAAACTGTACTAATCCTGACGAACTCGTTGAAAAATGGGTTCCTAAGGTTCTTTCAATGGTTTGATTTTGTAGAAAATCTCGGTATGTGTTTGGTATCTTGATTCAGGTTGTTCCAAACACATGACCGGAGATAAGTCCCTTCTAAGCAATTTTGTTGAAAAATTTATGGGGACAGTTAGATTTGGAAATAATCACTTTGCTGCAATAATGGGGGTTGGTCATTTGGTTCGAGGAAAGATAACTATAACACGGGTCGCATATGTGGAAGGATTAGGTCACAATCTGTTTAGCATTGGTCAATTTTGTGACAAGGATTTAGAGGTTTTATTTCGAAAACGAAGTTGTTGTGTACGAACTGAAGATGGGCAGGAATTGTTAAACGGAACACGTGGCACAAATCTCTATACCATTGATCTAGATAGTGCACAACCCATGGCTGATGTATGCTTAATTTCAAAAGCTTCTTCTCAACAATTATGGTTGTGGCATCGTCGTTTTTCTCACCTTAATGTCAAACAAATCAATCACCTGTCTCGCTCTGGTGTTGTTCATGGTCTACCTGCATTACAATATGATCAAGATCATTTTTGTAAATCTTGCACACTAGGTAAACTGCATCATTCATCACATAAATCCAAACCTACACCTAGTTCAGAATCTGTCCTTCATCTACTTCATATGGATTTATGTGGACCAATGCGGATTCAAACCATCAATGGCAAAAAGTACATTCTTGTAATCGTAGAAGATTTTTCTCATTACACATGGGTCTATTTCTTACAATCTAAATCTGACACACCGGAGACTCTCATCAACTTTCTCAAACAAACTCAAGTGAATCTGCAACTTCATGTACGCTCAATCAGATCAAACAATGGCACGGATTTCAAAAATAAAACCTTATCTTCATATTTGGAATCGGTTGGCATTACTCATCAATATTCCGCTACACGTACTCCACAACAAAATGGTGTCGTTGAACGTCGAAATCGAACTCTTGTTGAAGCAGCTCGCACAATGCTCATATACTCTCAACTACCGCTGTTCTTATGGGCAGAAGCTGTAAATATTGCATGTTTTACTCAAAACCGGTCAATAATTCATATGCGGTTCGGCAAGACACCTTATGAGATTATTAACAACCGTCCTCCTAATGTAAAGTTTTTCCGAATATTTGGATGTCCTTGCTATGTCTTAAATGATCGTGAAGATTTAGGAAAGTTTTCTCCAAAGAGTGATGAAGGAATTGTTATTGGTTATTCAAAGGATAAAGTTGCTTATCGGGTCTATAACAAGAGAACAAAGATTGTCAATAAAAGTGATAATGTAAAGTTTGATGAAATGACAGTAATGGTTTTCGAACAAAACAGTTCAAAACCCGGTTTAACTAGCTCAATAAAGGATAAACCTGAAACATCACAATCAATTGTGAATGATCTTGATGAATTATTCTCAGATTTTTATGAAGAATACTTTGGTAATTCAACGACTTCAACTCCAACTCAGACATCTACAACTGAGCCTACTCCAGTACAACCTGAAACCATAACTGAACCAACTTTAGTTATCTCACCAATCCAATCAAAGACTAGGTCTGAAGAACTTATTATTTCTACACCCATGGCTACTCGGTCACAACTTTATGTTGATCCAACGGGAAAATCAGTTGATCAAACACTATATAGAAGCATGATTGGCTCCTTGATGTATTTGACATCAAGCCGTCCAGATATCATGTTTTCTAGATGTGTTTGTGCAAGATACCAGGCAGCTCCTAAGGAATCACATCTCCAAGCTGTCAAACGAATTTTACGGTATTTAAAATTTTCAATTGACTTGGGATTGTGGTATCCAAAGAATACTGGTTTTGAACTAACAGCCTTTTTAGACGCAGATCATGCAGGCTGTAAGCTAGATAGAAAAAGCACATCCAGTGGTGCTCAATTTCTTGGTGATAAGCTAGTTAGTTGGACTTCCAAGAAGCAAAACTGTGTTTCAACATCCACAGCTGAGGTAGAATATGTTGCAGCTGCTGTTTGTTGTTCACAAGTTTTGTGGATGAGGTCTCAACTCATGGATTTTGGTTTCAAATTTGAAAAGATACCTATCTATTGTGATTCTCAAAGTGCGATTGCTATTTCCTGCAATCCGGTACAACACTAAAAAACAAAACACATAGATATTCGGTATCATTTTATCAAAGATAACATTGAAAAAGGGCATATCGAGTTATTTTTTGTCAAAACAGATTATCAATTGGCCGACTTATTCACCAAACCTTTAGATGACAAACGATTTCATTTTTTGGTGTCTCAGTTAGGCATGCTTTCACTTAAGCAGTAATCTGTCTATTTCAACTCGAAATGCAAAATACTGTCATATTTTGAGGGGGAGAATCAAAGAGTTGAAATATTTTGTATCAATGATGCATGATGGTTTTTACTTAGATTCAGAGTAAAACCCGATCTTCAAAAGAAAAGAGATGTTTTTATAACTCACATTCATATGTAATATTTTAAAAAATCTTATGCATATGTTAAGGGGGAGTATTTTTCAAAATACAAAACTTTCAAGTGTTCAAATCTATTTGCATATTGCTTAACACTTTGAAAGATTCTCAAAGACTTTTTGATACTCTAAGGATTGATGGATAATCAGATTACCAATTTCAATCAAATTGTTTGGCAAAATGCTGTTTTCTGTAGTAAGAGTGTTCGTTTATAAACTACTCCTATAATCCTCCAGAGCCGGTTAGATTTACCAAAGGAGTCACTTTCCAAATATAAGATGAAAGTTTAAGTCTTAGAATGAGGGTGGAGTAGAAAAGTTGAGTAAGGGTGAAAATGCTAGTACAGAACAGCATAGTTTTAAAAAACAAATGCCAACTGAGGGTGGAGTAGAAAAATTGAGTTAGGTTGAGTGAGGAGTATGTGAAAGGGTTAAAAGAAAAAGAAAACCCTCACTAAACAAATAATCGCCGGGTAGCCACATCTACTATCGGAAATCATGTGTTGATTTCTGGTATTGAAGAAGACATCATGGACCCAGTGATGCAATGCACATATACCCTCCTAACCACTCAAGAGTTTCTTAACAAATTCTTGTTTCAGTATTCTCACGGAGATTTTACACATAATCTATCGACAACTCTGTTGGAGTTTGTTGATATTGAAACAAGAGGACAGTCTGCTCCAGTCCCTGACATCATTAATGCACTTATCGAGTCTAGAGCCTGAAAAGAATATAATTTTAGGACACATGTGTATTATTACATTCTATATCTAAGTGACATTATGCATATCTATGTGATATTGCCGGAACATTCATAGTGATACCTAAAATGGTATTCAACAATGATTGAATGGAAATCCTACCAATGCTAACATCAAGGCCAACATTGAACGTAGGTCAATCAATTGAAACATTTAATTGATTCAATTATTGTGTTAACTGGTAATCTATGTGATCCAGGAGTTATAGTATTTTCAGAAATGTGTTTTCTGATTATACAATCAACTTTTCTGAGATTACATCAAATGAATCGTTGCTTACCTTTGGTTACTAAAACAAATGAGAAAAACACTCTTCCAAGAATATGTTCAAGATATTCATGCTATATCACAATTACTACAAGGAAGAATAATTGAAGTTACAAGCGCAAGTGCTCTTAATAGAAAAGAAATAAAGAAGAGATTCTGTCAAAGTAAAGGTTAAAAGCTCCAGAAGATCAAGATATACATGTAAGGGGGAGCTAAAGCAAGAAGTGAGAGTCAAGAAATAAATTCAGAAGAAATTTCAATATGAAGCGAAGACTGCTGACAGTCTATCTCAAAAGAAGGTTAAAAGAAAAAGATTACACAAGAGAAGAAGTTCAAAGTCAACAATCATATGTGAAGAAAAGTCAAAGAGGAAAAGAGAAGACTAGAACTCAAAAGAAAGTTCTATTTCTCAATGTCAAAGACATTCAAAAGTTTCAAGACAAAAAGCTGAATCAACAGAAATATAGAGAAAGATCTTCAAAGAAGATATTCAAGAAAAACAAGATGCTAAATCCTAGGGGGAGATTGTTAGATATAAAAATAGGTATTGCATTTGTAAGTGAAAAACTAGTCATGCGACTTTAAGTTAGTGTCGCAGGAATACAATATGCAACTTTAAGAATAAAGTCGCAGAACAAAGTCGCAGATCAAAGTCGCAGGCACAAAGTCGTAGAAACATGTTAGTATAAATACAGGACTTAGCTTTTCATTTACGCAGTTGTTGAACCAAAGAGTTTTGTGAGCCATATTGAGAGAGATATTAGAGCTTGTAACAAATTCAATCAAGTAATACATAAGCATTTGGATATACATTCATATACATACGTACATATACTTACGGATTATATTCAATTCACATCCAAATCACAAGAAAAGATCCAACAGTACTTATGTTAAAATATGTATCATTTTACCCTTTGGTATTAAATTATTCTTTTGTGTTGACCTATGGTTACAAAAACAAGTGAAAAATAATCATATTTTAGACATGTATGTATTGTGTGAGATTAAAATTATACTAAATGCCAAAGTTCGCGTTTTTTGTCAAAACTTGTGAATTGACAAAGACATTACGAGTTGACCACATTTTGTGAGTTGAATAATTTCTGCGGAGTCAACCTAGTATAAATACTTGCCAATTGACAGGTCAAACTCACTATTCCTTGCGAACTGAACTCACACACTCTGCGAACTGACTTTCTGCGACACGAGACGGATTTGGCTTTCGTTTATTTAAGTGATTTCTAGTACGAGTAAAGACATTTTGATTCCGTAGACTTTATACATCTTTTCATTGCGAACATTTAGAGGTATAAATCATTGGATTTCACCGTCTAATTAACTCAAAATCGACATATTTATAATATGAGGGTTTTGTTTTAAAACTTCACAAATTACTACAATATAGTGTTTCAAATAATAAGAATCCTTAGGGTTTATGTTATTCGCAGTATCTAATACAAAATGGCATAACTCGCTTGTCCTAAAACTTGCTAAAATTGTGTTTTGAATGTTACGTCACTATGACAGTTCCTCTTGCAAACTGAGTTCAAACTCAGTTCGCAGACCGCTCTTGCGAGTTGACCTGTTGACTTTGCGAGTTGACACTCAAAGTATTTTGCGAGTTGACTTGCGGATTGAGTTGTCTTGCGAGTTGACCTGCGAGTCAGCTTGCGGATTGACTTGATATTCGAGTTGATTTGCTTTTGCGAATTGACTTGCGAGTTGACTACTTATTTTAACTTACGAACTCTCGATTAATCACTTGATTATGAGTTATAAGTTGATATTTTATGTGGTTAGTCGTGTGGACTTAAATGTGAACATGTAAAACCATATGCTCTGTATATATGACTTACGACTTTTAGTAATAAGTTATATGTTTAACTTGAGACTTTTTGTAACAGGTTAAGAAAACTGTTAGACTTATTGATTATATATATATAATTAACGACTATAATTATTAATTAAGTTTTACAACTTAATTGTTCAATTACGATTCGTAGATTATATAAGTTTATCAATATATGTTAAACTAATTGTCTGTCCTTTGTGTAATTTCTACATTACAGATATGGCTAGACAATTTGCAGCTCATCACAACGTGTTAGTTGACCTAGACGTCACTGCACGAGGTGCTTCTCGTGTGGCTCGGATTCTCACATTCTTGGCTCGTTCAAGAATTCAATATGCTATCACTGAGTCACCTGCATTATCACAGGGCCTATTATCCCAATTCTGGGATAACATCAAGTATGATACAGTTGTGAATCCTCCAGTCATTCGGACGAGGATTAATGATCGTCCTGTAGTCTTCTCTTCCACCGACCTTCGCAACATCTTACGGTTGGGCACTGTTGAACAAGAAGCTGGTCCAACAGTGTTTCCTTCGGACTTCATTGAGGGGGCACTAGCACGTATGGGCTACGTCGGGCCCATGAGAGGACGTCAGTTCCTCAAAGCCCTTGTGTTCGGCGAGTGGAGATTTTTGTGGCATGTTTTGGTCATGATTTTTGGTCCCAAGAAGGGAGGATATGATGAGCTGAGCTCTTCACTGCTATCAGCAGTACTGTCCCTGGTTTACAACAAACCATACAATTTTTTGGATTATATTTTCGGGGAACTCGTTCGACAGATAACGGGGGCTGTTAGATCCCAGTTTCTGATCTATCCGCGATTTTGCATGTTGATTATTCGGGCTAGTATTCCTGATCTGCCGGTCATTCAACCAGATCTTTATGTGGATACTATTGGGCTACAAGGGTATAATGCGATGTTTATGCATACCTCGAGACATTTTGACATGCAGCCCCAGTTGACTGAATTATTTGGTTTTTCGATCAATCCTCAGTATGTAGCGCCACCGAATAATGGTTGGCTGGATGTTGATGTGGCTACGATCGTACCTGAGCCACAAGAGCTGATAGAGGATGTGTTGGATCAGGTAGACCAACCTAGGCCACAGGTGAATCCTGAAGTTGCTGCAGAACTGGTGCAAGATGTGTTGGTACAACATGATGATGCCAATGATCCGATCTTGCAAGAAATTGATCAATATTTGGCTGAAGGGCCGAGTACTTCAGAACTGCCTCTAGTTGCTGGGACATCTGGTGGTGTTGGTCCATCTGGACGTGATGGTGCTTCTGCCTCTGATTCTGATTCTGATTCTGATTCTGAGGATTATGAGACTCGTCCACCCGGTTCTGTATCAAGAATTCCGGCTGGCATGATACGTCAAGGGTCCAAGTTGATTATGGATCCGGCGCTGAAAACAAAACGAAAAGCCGCCGATCAGGATCCGGACTTCATTCTTGTTGAAGAAGATGAAGATGAAGATGAAGATGATGCGCAGTTTGTGGCTCGTCCTCGCAAGCGTGCTAAGCAAACTGCTTCCAGCTCAGCTTCCCCCACTTAGTCACTCTCAACGCCTTCTGAGGCTGAGATGATAGCTACTCTTGTTCGCCCCTCCTCACATCCGACCACAAAGTCTAGCAGGGTTACAGCTCGACTATTAACAGATGTAGCTACTGAGATAGCTAAGAAATTGCAACCACCTGCTCCCATGCCACCATCAACCACTACTGATGCTCCTTCATCCTCACCTATGACTGATTCTGCATGCATTCTCAGCTTGGAGTCTAGGGTTCGAGAGTTGGAGGCTGTCACCACCACTCTGTCTCAAAATTTGACTGAACAATCTAAAACTTATTCACTGCTGCTCAAGACCAATACCACTTTGGTAGATGATGTAGCTGATAAGCAAAGGCAGATTGACTGACTTGATCGCTTGGTTAGACATCTTCTTAGGGACAAGCCATCTCAAGGGGAGATATTAGTATATACGGAGTCCTGCAGAGAGGATGAACTGGTGAAGAAGAGACGAGATGATACAGATGATGATCCCACTGCTTAGAAAGATAGTGAGCTGGCTGGTCCTTCAACGACTGGTCAGCAGGCTAATATTCAGGGGGAGTCTGGTGCTGGTGATGGTACGGAGACTGGTAGTGGTGTTGGAACTGAGTCAACGAGTGCTGAAGTAGGTGAAGCTAGTTGAAACAAGATTTTGTATTTATTAAGTCTGTACTATAACTGTTTAATTAAGTCTTGGAACTTGAATGTTTGGTGATTATTCACAATGCATTAATGTTTAAATTTAATGATTGACATTATGTTTTGATATTATAAGACTTTAGTAATCTTAGATTGATTGTAATTTTATTTTATGATCAATGAAAGATTTATAAGTTTATATAATGTGCTTTAAATACACAAAGAGATTAATAAGAAAATTCTTAGATTGATTCAGGGAAATCAATGAAAGGATTTATGATATTAATGTTTATTTGTGTATGTACTTCTATAGGGTTGGGAATGCTGAATCTATCTGATTCTGAAAGCGATATGCTTGATGAGATAGATGAAGATATTGATTCTGACCTAGAAGAAGGAGAATTTCTTCCACCTGATGACTGGACTTCTATTTCTGATGTTGGGTTAGACGAAGGTGTAGATCCCGATATGAATATCGATGAACACATCGTGAGCCCATCAATGACGAAAGTGTTTATTCAAGATGAAAATGGAGAAAGAGTTATTGATTTAGATGAAAATCTAGATGAATCAACTGATTCTGAATTTGAAGATGATCTTCCTGATAAGCTTAAGAATAATCTGATGTTTAGGCCTTTGAAAAAGAAAAAGGAAAAGACTAGGATTAGTGAAGTTGACATCACAGGAAAGCTTGTACCGCGGAGAGGTATTATCGGATGGTACTATGATGCTGACCTGAAGCTTTTTGCTATAAAAAGATTTGACGGAGTTCAGTACTTTGAGAAAAAGCTTTCCGCCTTCAGTTCTTTGCCTAGATTTGAAATTCGAGACTTGGCTAGATTAGAATTGAATAACCCTAGTAATGATCCATATGCTCGTTAAACTGAGAGGATAATCAAGACTGAGGGTCGTTCAATGACGTTTGAAAAGATAAAGCTAAGAGTTGGAAAAACTATTAAGTTGAAAGAACGAAGTCAGAGAACTAGAAGAAGACTAAGGAAGAAGACTTATCCAGCTGTCAAGTGTGTACATCAAATTCCATTGAAGACAATGCCACATAATATTTTGGAAAGTTTTAAGAACTGGCATGTTGATTCAGAATCTGGAGAAGCTGTCATGGTTAAAGCTGATGATGAGATTGAAGGTGGAGAAAGAGAAATTATGAGAGTCTATGACCATCGACACCTGATGAATATGTCAAAGAAAGATCTGTTGAAGTTAAGTCAGAACAGGATCTTGACAACTGAAGCATAAGGTGATCTTGCACGAGATTATCAGATGATGGTAAAGACATGCTTAAAGCTAAATATTTTTGCAGGCAGCAAAATTTACAAGTAAAAACCAAAGACAATATGAAGATAAAGACGCTAGAGCTATTGTCAAGGGGGAGTCTGTTGAGACATGTTTTGTGACAACAGATCTAACTTGTAATAGGATTGGTGTAATTCTTATCAAGTTTGTACACTGGTTTTGATTTGTAAATACATGATATTAGTTTGTTATTATTGTTGTTAAATATATTGGCTAAAGTATTAGACAAATAACGAATACAAACTAAAGTCCGAATTGCAAGTTGAGAACTCAAGTCGTAAGTCAGAGGACTTGCGAGATGAGATCTGAACTCGCAATGCAAGTCACTGGGCTGACTTAAGCTGCGAGCTGAGTCAACTCGCAAAGCCCACAGGCTGCGAGTTGAAACGGTATATTTAATGAATAATTAAGTTAATTATTGATAATCGATTACATTTGACGAATTACTGAGTTTTGAGTTTCCAGGGAGAATTAAATAGACTAAAGGCTAGGTTTTGACTGATTAACATTGGTTAATATCAAAACTAAGCATATTAGTTAATAGAATCGCGTTATAATCTTGAATTAATCGTATTGAGGGATTCCGCACCTTAATACTATAGATAACTAAGTTATCGAACCAAGATCAAGTAGACTTACAGTTGGGGTGGGAGTTGGAGTTGTTGCGGTTGGAGTGGGTGTGGTTGTTGTAGTGGGTGGAATATCAGTTAGCTCTCGGATAACAACCCCACTAGCACGTCTTCTTTTGGACGTTCTAGACAGTGGTGGGGCGTCATCATCATCTGCTTCATCCCGAAGCACGAAATCATCGTCTTCATTAACTTTCCGTTTACCTTTTTCTTTAACAGAACGAGCCCCGGAGCGAGTTCCAAGTATGTGTGATCGATAGACATCCAGTGGTGGAGTGTCATCGCTGTCATCCTCGCTCGCAGTGTCTTCATCATCACGCTCCAGTCTCTTCAACACATCATCCATTGATCTCATTTCGGCATATGCACCTTCAGGATATCGATCAATCTGTTTTAGATCCTGGTCATTGTCAGCCTGTGGACCAGTGACAAACGCATCTATTTCAGCAATGACATCGGTGCCACGATCACATTAAAGAACAAGATGAACCACAGCTTCAACAAGATCAGAAAGAATCCGATCACCCTCTTAGGGGTGCTCTAGCTGGTGCATAATATCCTCAACTACCTCGTGCTGTGGATTAGAAGCAGCAACTGGAGGTGGTTCTGGAATATGTTCTTCAGCCGCTGCTTGGGGCTGTGGCTTGTCCCACCAACTGTCATTCGGTGGTGCCACATAATTAGCGTTAAGTACGGCGCCAAAAAGTGGTGTAGCCTGGGATGGTCAGCGGCTTGTCTTCGGCTGTTGTGGCTAAGGCAGTAAACAAAAATCTTTTTATCAACCGTTGAAAGATATACTACTGGATCGACTGCCTGTAGATTCGGTACTAATGCATTAATTATCATCATAACGAAACGTCGATATAGTATGAACCGGTCCTTAACACTGCCCTTAATCTGTTGAACAAACTCATCGAAGAAAAACTACGAGAAGTAGAAGGGCTTGTTATAAACCAATGAAACCATGCAAGATTGCATTTTGTGGTTCATGGTGTCGAATCCAGCCTTCTTTGGTCCGAAAGAAACTAGCAGCACATGCATCAGATAACGCCACTAAACATCCAAGAAGCTCTTCGTAAATTGGCTGGCGGTAACGTCTCCTACGTACCCCAAACGCTGAAAAACGCCAGCTCACATATCTAGAGGGAAAGAAGTCGGGCCATTTTCCTGAGCTTCAGTTCCCAGCTGAAGAATAAGACGTAGATATGTGGTAGAGAACTCAATATCTACTTCATTAACCCTAGTCCGAATGACTGGTGGGTTCAGTTGACAATCATAAACGGCATTCGCCTAGAACTGACGGAGATAGACAATCCTCAACGTCGGCGAATGTGAAAGAGCATAAAGAACCCTCGAGCGCATCAAAAAAGTCAGAATCCCTCTGTAATTCTCGGTAGCAGGATCCTCGAGATCAAAAGAAATTGCCAGGTTGTGCTTGCTATGGAACTACCTCATTTGATCAGCCATTCTTGCAAAATAGACAGAACACACTAAAGATATGCAATAATAAAGTTAAATACATAAGTTAATCATTCTAGAACTCATTAATGAAGTTCATACTATGAAAATTAAGGTATATTACTTTATTTATTAAAAATTATTTTTCAAATAAGTGTAGGTTCGTATGAACTTGACCAAAGTCAAGTAAGTTCGTACGAACTTACAAGAGTGACTAGGTTCTTACGAACTTGTCCAAGTTCGAACGTTCAACTAAGAATTCAAATTTTGAAATTTTTGTAACAAAAACATGATCAATCAGTTGCAATAGGTGCGCAATGATGCGTATGGTATTAAGTAACAACGAAGTCCGATTGTTATTTATAAACAAGTTAATAATCCGAATGTCTAGTTGTTTAATGGATGAATCTTCGAAATTGATACTTACTTAGATGCGGAATAATGTTTTGATGATGTTGAACGGATTAAAAACACAGACACGTATCACACAAAGGATTTCAGATTTGAAAATAATAAAACAGTTGCGCAAGTTCGAAGGCTCAATAAGTTCGAATGTGGGTGCAAGTTCGAAGGGTTTTGTAAAGCGTGAGGGTATTGACTTGGTCAAACCCTTTTATACTAAACCTGGTCCAAGTTCGTAAGAACTTGGGCCTTAGAACTTGTCATTCGAACTTGCCCTAAGTTCGTACGAAATTGTATGAACTTAGTCCTAAGAACTTAGGTTTTTCGAACATAGATCGTCTAGCGATGACACTTAGTAATACCTAGGCTTTTCATTCATCAAGTTTTATTTATTGTTCCAAACAAATGTAAGAATCTCCCATACCAAAAGAATTTAACTTAAAATAACTAAAAAGGAACAAACAAATATGAAATTATTCATATTAAAAATCACATTCTTTTTGGTAGCGTCATTGATACAAAGATCGTATTAGCCGTAATGCGTACTATATACAGTTAGGAATTGAATTGTTCCTATGTTATTATGCATGTAACTCATAGTTCAAGACGATTATCGGTATTGTTGTCCACTTAAGCAGTCAACACTCAGAATTTTAAAGTACAATGTTAGTTATTGTTCATGATTATTGATGCGCGTCGAACGGTCGGTTCCCGGAGCGTCGTCGGTGTATGTTGAATTTCCGGATGCTAACCGAAGGGCGCGATCAGTGGAGTGTTTTAATATTTATAATTGATGGGGCCTAAGTATACTACAACTAAAGGGATTATAGTGGTAGGTATGCCCTAGGGTCGTTCTTAAAATCAACCGAATTGAAACAGAGAGGTCGGGGGCGATCAGTTTGATTTAGCAAGGGGGTTTTTAAATGATTTGGATTTGGTTTGGGGTTTTTTTAATTAAACTAAGTAAAGCAGTAAATAAATTAAGATAAGGGATAGTTCAGGTAGATAATAGTTAGGATATTAGAGGGTGTTTGTTGTGATTTCATTAGCCTAGTATTGGGATGATGTTTAAATATAAAAATGTCTTTTTCTAAAGATTTGTATTTTATCTTAGATCCTTGTGGTGTAAACACTAGTTCTCTACCGTTCGATTTCTTTGAAAAGTATGTCACACGAGAACTAGGTTATTGTGATTCTGATCGGATGAGACTGTTCGACTCTCAACACTGTCGAGTTATGGAAACCTGACCCATCTTGGAATCTTTACGATCCTGGGTGCATGAATAGAGTAACGAGCTCACTAAGGGTATGATCGTTCTTAACACCACAATCAATTAAGATCTAATTTAAACAAAACATTTAAGTTTGACTTGATTGGTATCTGATTACTTTTCTTTTAAGGGTTTTGTAGAGTCTAAGGATGTCACTATTATTAATCCACAAAATACTATACCAACAGCTATTTTCGGGCTTCCACAATTGTATTACACCCCGTGGTGTTTCCATTGCTATACTAGGGACTCAACCGAATTTCGGTAGTTACGTTGCTTCATAATAATTCTTTGATTCATTAACTAAGTTTGTATTAAGATCAAAGGTACCCCACTGTATCATTAACAAACCCGTTTACTTGAAAGTGACCAATAAATTCCTAGTTAATCCACATCGTACTTTACAATCTTGAGATAGTATTTTCATAACGATGTATTCTACAATCTAAGATAATAATATATCCAATGTGTCAAAACCAGACCATGTTCATAAAATACACTAGGGTTATTAACAAGGAGAACAACTATTGATTAGTTGCTTCGTTGCTCAAGTACTTCGCAATGTCATTCATAGAATTTTTCCATGATATTTCCTATGGATTACCATAGTAATCTACGATGTACTTTACTATGATTGCATGGCGTCGTAATCAAACCATAATTTAACATAGATAATTAATTACCAATTGATTAAGGTTCGCGACATCTTATCAACAGGTTTTAATCATGCCGATTGGTGTGAAGGCGATTAATTAGGTTTAGATCATAGTTGAAAAATAAAACAGGACACCATTAATAATATCAACATCCCAACACATTATAGCTAACTACATCACAACAAACACGCATAGTAACTACTCACTAATCATGGCAATTCCTACTTCTAGCATCGTAACAATCATGATAAACATTGTAATTAAGGTAGAGAGAAATAATAGAACCGTAAATAACGCGTAGCTTGTAATAACCGTGAAAGAATACAAAAGCGGAACTCCGAGTATCTTCCAAAATATTACAATATTTCCCCTCTAATATTCTAGTTAAGTATTAGCTTAATACTTAACTAGAAACTAACTAAAACTAACCTAGAGTGAGAAAGTATAGAGAGAGGTGTGTGTTGGTGAAGGTGTATGGAGTGTATGATGGAAGGTGTATTGAAATAAGGAGGTTAAGGGTGATATTTATAGGCCAAGAGAGGTCCTAAATACACCCTATTTCCATTTCAACCGTTTGGGGGTGTAGTATAAAAATCCAATCTTTGCACTAAAATTCGACACTCCACATTGACACCCCTTGGAGCTTAGCTGTATTCACAAGACCAAATCAGGAGCAAAAATCACCCACAGGGGGCATATAAGCGTATGGGGAGGGGGTATACGGCTCCCTTAGCCATATACAGTCACCTGAGAGGCCGTATACTGTCACACCCCGCTAAAGCGGAAACACGAGATGTAACAGTACAATGATTTCACAATCGAAAATTACAAAAGATCACCGTTCAACGGTCTACAATTATTACATTACATAAGATCTTACAAGCGTTTACAGCACAAAAGTAAATAATCTAAACATGCGATTACATCCAAAAGAGAAAATCCCGTAACGCTACAGCAGCATAGATCATATAACGGGTTTAGCTTCAATAAACAAGTGGTGACTAATTCCTGAAAAGCATGTAAAAGTAAACAGGTCAACTATGAAACATAGTTGGTGAGTACACAGGTTTTGTGTAATGAAAGACCCTTTTCCAGTGTTTACAAAGTCTAGTTTAAAAGTTCCACGTTACTAAGTGATTAGTTCGCAAAAGTAGTATGTTTAGTGTCGAGGCTCATACAAAGACGATAATCATCCGATAAGTTCTTGAAATCAATTTTTAGGATAGTCAAACGCTATTGCGCGGATAATTATAAAAGTAATTCGTTAAAACAAGGCTCATTTAAGAGCGATATTCATTTGATAGCTAGATTCATTTGTTAATCGATGTTTTGTTTGCAAAGGAGATTTATTTAAGAACGAGGCTCATTTAGGAGCGATTCCCTTTTTGTACTCAATTAAAAGTCGTGATTCATTTATAACGCCCGCTCATATTTTCAAAGGAATATTTAAATCACGTTTATAAAACTCAAGATATAGTGTTTAATAAGTTCAAGTTATGTTTATAAAACTCATATTGTAGTATTTAATAAGTTCACGTTACGTGTATAAAGCCAATGGATCATCAAATCAATATCAAAACGTTTAAAGTCTCAACGGATTATTATGTCGAAGTTCATACGAATGCGCGACGTTATTATGAAACCACGTTTATCATTGTCCAAGACCACATTGATTTATAGTATTAAACTCAGGTTATAAAATCTATGGTTTTAAAGAAATATGGTTTCTAATGACAAAGTCATTTTCAAGTTCGGGTCGTAAGGTTTATAGTTTCAAAGAAATGTCGTTTCAAACGACAAAGTCATTGTAAAGCTCGGGTCGTAAGTTTATGGTTTCAAAGAAATATTGTTTCAGATGACAAAGTCATTGTAAAGCTCGGGTCGTAAGTTCATAGTTTCAAAGAAATGTCATTTCAAATGTCAAAACGTCATACGTTTATAGTCGTTTATGAAATTTCTATGCTATCACGTTATAATGTATATAGTCACAATGAGTTATTATGCTTGAGTCCACAACCAAACCTACAACCGATAAACCTTTGCCCCAAAGAGAGATGCCCTATCGTTGGCATTTAGGATGATGGGATGCACTCACGTGGCCGCGTGAGTGGGGAGGTGGTCTCGCTCCCAAATAGTACTATTCATATGCATCATTTGGCTCATATAGAGTTAATGGTCGTGTAGATATACCGGGGACTTTAGATACGATAGAAAACAAGCATATAATCATGTTCGTATAAACGGAAAACATTCACGACATTATGTGTAATCAATACGACATTTTAACCATGTGAAGTATTCGAAAGTAAGCATAGCATATAGCATAGCATAGCATTTGTAAATCAAGGATAGCATTTGTAAAACGCGCATAGTATAAGCATAGCATTCGTAAATCAAGGATAGCATAAGAATAGTATTTGTAATCCAAATATAGTAGTTAGATCATATAGCATGCTTTTCACCCCAAAAATTTAAGTAAAACGTTAAAAAGAGGGGCTGTGTAAACTCACTATTAAGCGTGAGCGGAAGGATGGATGTAATGCGCGTGCCGACTGGGTTTGACTCCTATCCATTTCCTAAGAACACAAGGTTTCTAATTAGTTTTCGACTAACACGGTTTGTTAGGATTGCTTAGCTAGCTAATTAAATTACAAAGTGCCGTAAAAGTTTGAATTTCCATTTAATTTACGATGTCGGTAATTGTTCGAGTTGGGAACAAAATAATGGAAATATATGAATACAACATCTAAAAATTACCAAACTTGGTATGAAATATGAAATATAGTTCACAAATTTTCTGTGAAAATTTGGGGATTTTTAGACTTATGGATTATTTATAATCATTTTATGTCTAAAAAGTGGGATAATTATGGGAAAAATAGTAATTATTCACTTAAAATTCTGGAATTTTTACCAGATCATTTTCTACCAATTTTTAAGTTTGTGTAAAATTTTCAAGACGTTTTGAGCACTGAAACTTTGGTTCCCAACATTATGCGTTTTAACGAGACGTAAATCGGAAAACATATCAAAACACTTCCAAAGAGTGTTAAATTTTGAGGATGGTGTCATTTTCTGAGGAAAATGACACTGGAATTTTCCCATAATTATTTTATGTCCAAAAGTATTTTTCATGATTATTTCACCTTTTGTAGGCTTTATTTGCATTAATTTAGGAAAAATACTTATGTTTTTCCAAAAATTCCCATTTTTTATTTTCAAGACTCTTTTCATGATAGTTACTGAGAAAAATAATCCTCAAAATTTTAAGACGTTTTATCTCGCACTTATATATTTTTGAATCATCACAACACAAGTATTTGCAATTTACAAGATTACAACAATGCATGATGTTCATGCATTTTCTAAAAATACTTAATCATCAAGATAAATTCCTATCTTTTTATAATACTGAGATATACATGTTAGGAGTCTAAAATAATTTTTCTTAGATTTATAGAACACCTTAAGACCCATGAACAAGTATCACAACTAGGTGCTCACAGAAAAGTTACTGTTTGCGCATCAGTTTTGTGTGATACATTTGGAGGTCGTAAACTCAATGGATTTGAGTGAGACCAGTGGGGTTTTAAAGGTAAGACATTAAGCTAAATTCTAGAAGAAAAATCAAGATTTTTGGACCATTATTCACTGAGTTATGGTCGTTTCAAGTAGGGTCAAATTCTGGACAGATTGCATGCATGACAAAGTGATCTTTTTGGTGTGATTTCACTACCAAACGATTTTTAGACCTCATCCAAAGATTGAAGTCTTGTCTTTTATGCATGAACATGTGTTTTATAGAAACATAAACATAAATTAACATTTTAAACCATTTATTCTAGCAAGAACAAGTAAATAAGCATTCAAACACTAAAAAGACGATTTTTCGGTTTGATTTCGGTTTGATCATGGGTTGCCCTTTTGTTTTAACACTTAAACAAGTGTAAGGGAACCTACAAACCATCAAACCTTGAATGAGAATTTTAGCCATGAAATAGGCATAAAATCCATGTATTTACATGAAATAAACATAAAGAAAGTATGAAATGGAAGCTAGGAATGGTGATTCTACCTTAAGAGATGTGTTTTAATGGAAGAACACCTTTGAGATGATGATCTTTGGATGAATATTTTCTGGAGTTTAGTGTGTGAAAAGAGAGATTTTGTGTGTGTTTTCTTGAGAGAAAATGAGAGAAATGATGGGAGGAAGAGTGTGTAAGTGGTAGAAGACTTTGCATGCAATATAAGTGGGTTAGTGGAGAGGTTGAGTGGAAAAAGAGAGAGGGCTGCAGATTTTTAGTGGGTGGAGGGGTTATTTCCTCATTTTATTTTATTAATTGTAAGGAAATAAAGTCTTATAAGTTGTACAATTAAATTGATGTGAGTTGGTATGTTTTGTAAGATTTAATTGTGATGTTTTGAGAGTTAAAGTTTGAGTTGTAAAACTTGATTTTATAAGTTTATAATTTTCATCATAAGGTATTTGATTCGTATACGAGTGGTATTCGCGGGTTAATCGTGCGGTTTCCGGTTGCGTTAACCGAGTTACGGAATTTACGATTAAATTCCGGTTTTTGTGATACGATAAATATTTTGTGTTGATGAATGAAATTAAATTTCATTTGTTTTCTTTGGCACTTTGTAACCTAATTTAATGTTGTTCACGGTCTTAAAGTCCGCTAAGCAATCTTCTTAAACGTTACGTGATTTCGGTAATTCACGGTTTCGGTACTTAAGGAGTCGTAACCTAGACTTTTCACTAGGATTTTAGAGTGCTGTAAACGAAATTAGATAGACTAGGAATTTAAGTGCGTTAATGACCTGAGATTTTTGACGGTTGTCACATATACGGTCACCATGCATCCCCGTGTGCGAGGTCGTGCATCCTTGTATCTTCGTTTGGTCGTATCTTCTTCGTTACAAGTCCGTTTTGCGCGATTCTTTTGCCCACGTTCTCGTAATTACCTAAGGAACATTGTTGGTACATGTTTGTGACAACAACTTTTATTATGTAATAGATTAGTTCTTGTAATAGTCTTTGATATTAATAAATGAATATTTTGTTATATGATTGTTTATTAATGTGTTAGAAATATATTTGTCTAATGTGTAAGTTCGTACAAACCTATAGGTTCGTACGAACCTAGTCTGGTACGAACTTGGGCAGGTAAGTTCGTACGAACCTAGCTGCCTATAAATACTGTTGAGACATGTTTTGTGACAACAGATCTAGCTTGTAATAAGACTCTCTAGCTTGTAATAGGACTTGTATTAGTTGTAATCAAGTTTGTGCATTGGTTTTGAATTGTAAATGAAAAATATTGGTTGGTAAACATTTTAGAGTAAAATATTCAAATGCTGAAAAATGTTGACCACGGTTGACCGCGAACCGAGTCAGTTCGCAGGTTAATTATGGACTGCGAACCGAGTCAGTTCGCTGGGCCAAAGTGGGCTGCGAACTGAGTCAGTTCGCAGAAGCCCATGACCCGCGAACCGAGATGGTTATATATACAAATTAGGGTTTAAACCTAATTAACTTTGGCCATAATACACATACGAATTTCCTGAGTTTCCCAGAGCATTCAAACCTTCTAACGGCTATTGATAGTTTAACATTGGTTAATAATCAATACAAAGCAGATTAGAATTGCGATTCACTAAATAATTGTGAAACAAATCATTATAGATCCTATAACTTAGTATTGAGGGATTCCGCACCTTAATACCTTAAGATAACCTCCTTATCGATCCTATATATGCGGACTTACAATTGGTATCAAAGCCTACGGCTAGATACGCGTAGGTTCGAGGTTATTTGGGATAATAACAGTTGATTTGGGTTAATAACGATTGATTTAGGGTTGTTTTTACGTACAATTAGTGCGTATTTGTGACCAAAATCAGTCTTTGGAAGTTTTTAGGTTCGTTTACGTTCGAAATCTTAGGGTTTAGACGTTAAAAAAAAACCTAAAACTTTTCGTTTTTGGGGTTTGCAGCCGATTCTGCGAACTGAGATATGCAAACTAAGATTTGCGAACTGAGTTCCTGCGAGTTGAGTTGCGAACTGAGTTTGTCCTGCGAACTGAGTTGTCCTGCGAATTGAGCCTGCGAACTGAGTTTCTAAAAATTGAGTTTTTCTGAATTTTTGGATTTGCAAAGATGTCTGACCTAAATAGAATGATTGAGATGGACCATGAGATTGGAAAATCAAATGTTCCACCTAAATTGCTCCGACTTGAAAATTACTATGGATGGAAGGATATGTTTGAATCCTATTGTCGATTCCATGATCTGGTAATTTGGGAATGCATCAAGAATGGATAAACTGCTCCTACCCAAACTGTTGAGAATGTAACTGTGGCTATTCCTTATAGCCGGATGAACGATGCGTAGAAAAAGGACTATGAATATGAGAATAAAGCTCATTCGTCGATCAAGATGAGTCTTCCTAGGGAAATTAATCATCAACTCAAATCTTTTCACACTACTAGAGAGCTCTGGGTAGCTTTTGAGAAAAGATGCGAGGGAAGTCCACAGAGGTTAAAGAAGGTAAAAGGAGTCTTTTGAAGAAACAATTACCGTCTTTAAGGCTTTGAAAGGAGAAGATCTAGATGCTTACATCACTAGGTACTACCATCTCCTAGAAGATCTAGTGGCAACTTGCTATGGTGTCAAGGAGAGTTAAAAATTTCCTAAAGCATACTGGTAGGAGAGTTGTTGGTAATAAACTAGGTTTTGATAAATCCAAAGTAAATTGTTATAATTGTCAAACTTATGGACACTTTGCCAGGGAATGTCAAAGACCCAAGGTAGAGTAAACTGCAAATCCTGTAAGACAAGGCACTTCGTTAGCATCCAAAGCCTTGGTGGTTCAACAGCTTGATGGTTCATACGACTGGAGTGCTTTATCTGATGAAGCACTCATGGCCAAAATTGATGATCAAGACAAAACTGTTAAATCCACATCTTACATGCCAACTGCGGAAGAGTATCAGGTGGAAACACAAGATACGAAGATTTCAACAGTTGATGATGATGTGCTGGACTTAGGATCAATGGAAGATCTATGTCCTGAAGACTTTGTGGCTCAAATGGCTGATCTCCAAACTGATAAAAAACGGGCATGTCTTGATATTCTCATTTTTACTGAAATATGTCAATTAGTTACTAGTTTGCAGTCCCAAGTGAATATCTATGAAGAATCATATAGGACTACATCAACTGAATTAGAACTAATGAAAAGTGATGTAAGAAGGCTAAGTGAGGATAAACTAGCTCTTAAGGAAAAGATTAAGTCTAATATGGCAGATAAGACCGTTCTTAGAGATACTATTAATGAACAAGCTATTGAAATAGACGGTCTGTATCTAAACTTAAGAGACTTAAATAAAGATATTGCTAATAAAGATCTAGAGCTATCTGAGTCTAAAATGAAGTTAGTTGAGTTAAATCGTAAGTTTGAAAGTTACAGGACATCTTCCTTAACGTTTGATCATATAATTAGTTCTCAACGTAGAGTAAAAGATAAATCTGGATTAGGTTGTCATGATGTACCTCCTCCTTTTAATTCTAAGTACACTAAAACTCATGAAGACTTAGAAATGACTGATTTACCTGTTATCTCTGAGAAAACTCAAACTAATAAGTCAGAGGTATCTGAGTCAGAGAAGCCTGTTATTAAAGATCCAACATCTAACGAGTGCAAAACTGAATTAGATGCTGAGGATATTAAAGACCAGGAAAGTAAAACTTCAGTGACTCAGGAACATACTGACTTAGAAAAGGCAAAAGAAGTTAAGTCTAAGAAGTTAATGTCGTGCTTCAAATGCCATCAAAAAGGGCATGTGGCTTCTTGTTGTCCTAATAAGAAGTCAGAAGCAAAACATAGACCAGTAGACAGAGACATATCACCGGGTACTTCTAAGATGGATGTAGACAGGACGAATCCTAAAATTGAGATGGGTAGTAACACCATCACTAAACCTGTAAACATCTTGAAAAGAAAAGAAACACACAATGTTTCTCAACCTATACCTAAACGGTTTTTACCTCAAAATGATAATACTTTCAATCATTCTAGAGATCACACACCCTCGAGATATAGGACTTCTAATCGATACCATAGTCATTATGAGAATGGTTCTACTTCACGAAACCATAGTCATTCTGAAATTGGTTCTACTTCACGCAACCATAGTCATTTTGAGATTGGTTCTACTTCACGGAACCATAGTCAATCTGAGATTGGTTCTACTTCACGTACACATGGGATTAATTACGGGCATTATAATAATTATAACCAAGGCCAAAAATTCCAAGGTTATGTGTCTGGGAGGGTGGCATCTCATTCACCTCATAGACCCAAGACCACCGTTCATCAACAAATGCAAACTCCTTCAAAAGTAATCCAGGCTCCAGATGGGAAAAAGGGTTACTTTAAAGAAGTTAAGTTTCTTGATGATGACGGACGATCCAAGTCTGTTATGGCTTGGGTCCCTCTTGATGATTAATCATATACAAATGTCATGTGCACTGTGAACGGAGATAGCTGGTGGTACGTAGACAGTGGTTGTTCAAGACACATGACAGGAGATAGAAGTCTACTGATGGACTTCAAAGGGGGATTGAAGCAGCGAGTTAATTTCGCTGGAGAGAAAGGTGGAATCATCACTGGGAAAGGAAAAGTTTCTAGTGGAACTTTGACTCTTGAGAATGTGAACTATGTTGAACAGCTGGTTCACAATCTAATGAGTGTTTCCTAAATCTGTGATAAAGGTCATCCTGTACTCTTTAATGATACAGAGGCCTTAGTCTTGAAGCCGGGTCTGGTTATTCCAGATAAATGGATTTTAATGAGGGCTCCAAGGAAGAGGGATATCTATGCTATCAACATTGGTATTCCTGCATCTTCAATGGAGTCGACATGCTTAATATCCAAGGCTTCAGAAGCAGATTCGATACTTTGGCATCGGAAAATGGCACACCTGAATTTTCAGAAAATGAACTATATAACCAAGAATGGGTTAGTTCTGGGTGTACCACCTAAACGTTTCGAGTTTGAAGACAAGTGTGTTTCTTGCTTGAAAGGAAAGCAGCATAAGAAACCACATAGGTCTAAAACTGAAAACTCCATCTCTATGTCATTTGAATTGCTACATATGGATCTCTTTGGCCCAATAAGCAAAAGAAGCATAGGAGGCAAATGGTATTGCTTGGTTGTCACAGATGATTACTCTAGATTCTCGTGGGTATTCTTTTTGGGGTCTAAGGATGAAACTCCAGGAATTCTTATGGAGTTCTTAGATTTAATAGAGAATGTCTACAACACGAGAGTAAAGAGTATTCGTAGTGACAATGGAACTGAGTTCAAGAATTCTACGTTGAATGTATATTGCTTAAGCTAAGGCATTCAACATCAATTCAGTACCTTATGAACCTCAACAAAATGGTGTTGCTGAAAGAAAGAATAGAACTCTGATTGAAGCAGTAAGAATAATGCTTGCAGATTCAAAGCTTCCGGTTATCTTTTGGGCAGAAGCGGTGAATACTGCATGTCATGTTCTAAATAGGGTTCTTACGGTTAAAAAGCAGAACAATACGTGTTATGAGCTTTTAAACAATAAGAAACCGAACTTAAAAGGGTTTGAACCCTTTGGAGTTTCATGTACTTTATTGAAAACTAGTTCTCAACCGAAATTTGGTGAGAAGGCTGACGAAGGATACTTCCTAGGTTATGTGCCTAACTCACCAAACAAACGTGTTTTTAATAAAGCTACGGGACGTGTGGAAATAGTTTATAACATTGAAGTTACGAGCTACACATATGACTCACATAAGGGATTAGATTGGCAATTTTGATTATTCAGATCTCTTTAAGTCATTTAAGGTCCCAATGTGTGATTACATAGTTGATCCTGTAATCTCTGAGCATTTATTGTCTGGTGATGTGGATATTGGCTCCATTCCAACATCCAATGCTTCTCTAAATTAGACTATTGTGGATCCTAATCATGCATCAACAAGTGCCACACAGCAACCTTCGGTGAATAACACTCACGAGACTGACACGTCGTCAGAAGTTACAGATCGAATAACTTCTGATGAGATGTACAGTACTAATGAGGATATGCCACCATTGGAAGAAATTGGCACTAATCTTAATGATGATATACCGATTGAGCCGATTATAACCATAAGAATTCACAAAGATCACCCAACTGAGAATATCATTGGTGATCCAAATGCATCGGTTCAAACGAGGGGTAGTACTTCTGAGTACTCAAGCCTATATGTTGCAATTATGGAGACTGGGATAATAAATCAATGTTCCTACTCGTGCTTTATCTCACAAATTGAGCCTAAGAATGTTCAAATGGCATTAAAGGACAATTCGTGGGTCGAAGCAATGCAGGAAGAGTTGTCTCAGTTCTCAAAATTGCAAGTTTGGAAGTTGGTTGACCTACCCGTTGGAGAATATCCAATTGGAACTAGATGGGTATTTAAGTGCAAGAAAGACGATCGGGGAATCGTGACTCGCAATAAAGCTCGTCTAGTTGTTCAAGGTTTCAATCAACAAGAGGGGATTGACTACAATGAAGTGTTTGCACCTGTGGCTAGGCTTGAAGCAATTAGGTTATTCTTAGCATTTGCAGCTTCAAAGAAAATGAAAGTATTTCAGCTGGATGTTAAGAGTGCCTTCTTGTATGGCAAAGTCAAGTAAACGGTGTATGTTTCTCAACCACCGGGATTTACTGATCCAAAGTATCTAGATAGAGTATATCGTCTTGATAAGGCTCTATATGGATTACATCAAGCACCGAGAGCGTGGTATGAAACACTATCTACTTATTTTCTTGAGAATGGTTTTACAAGAGGAAGAATAGATAGTACACTCTTTGTCAAATGGAAAAAGAGAGACTTTCTACTTGTTCAAGTTTATGTTGACGATATCATCTTTGGGTCATCTGACGAAAAGATGTGTAGTGAATTTGAACAAGTTATGAAGAACAAGTTTGAGATGTCCGCCATGGGAGAACTGAAATTTTTCTTAGGATTGCAAGTTGATCAAAAGAAAGATGGGTATTTCATTCATCAAACTAAATATACAAATGAGCTATTAGAATGATTCAAGATGGATGAAGCCAGAATTTATCACACTCCTATTCCGGAAGCTCATGGACTTGGTCCTGATACATCGAGTGATAGAGACGTGGATCCTACTTTTTATAAGGCCATGATTGGATCACTAATGTATCTTACTGCATCGAGGCCAAATATAATTTTTGCAGTATGTGTCTGTGCAAGATATCAAGCTAATCCTAAATAGTCTCATATGCAAGCCGTTAAACGAATTCTACGTTACCTCAAAGGGAAGCCGAAGCTGGGACTTTGGTATCCATCTGATGGAGGCTTAGATTTTGTGGCTTACACTGATTCTGATTATGGAGGATGCAATCAGAATTGAAAGTCTACAACTGGTGGATGTCAATTCTTCGGAGGTAGACTAATGTCTTGCCAGTGCAAGAAGCAAACCTCATTCGTAATTACGCGAAACAACCGGACGTGGTCCGACTATTTATACGACGTTGGTGAAAACTTTTCATAGATAACGTAATCATATTTTATAGTTAAAGTAGTGGTTATATACCTTATATTATTATTTCATATAATAATACACGAAAAACTTTGATGTTTTGTTTAAAACGTAACAATCGCGACGAAAACGCGCAAATTGAGCCCGACACCTGAGCAACACCCGAAATAGACTTTTGTAACTCAATTTAGTATTTTAAGAATACTTACTTATCCCGAATATTATTCACAAGATAAAAGTATATACAAAAGCTTAACGCAAATTATCAACTTTTTAAAACCACAAATTAACGTTTAAACGAACGAGGAACGAAACACGAAGTCGAGAAAACGAGTCACGAGCCCGAAACACCTTTGGGCCAGGCCCAACTCGGCCTAGGCTGGTCCAAGAGGCCCACCCCAAATAGGCCCAAGCCCACCCCACAAAAACACCTCACTATGCTCCACTTTCACACACACAAGCCCACATTTCTCTCATCCTTCTCTCTACTCTCTCTACTCTCTCTCTCTCTCTAAAAATCTGCCACCACCTCCTCACCACCATCAACCACCACTCCACCACCACAAGCCCAATAGCCATTAACGACACTAACCCTTGTGTCGCTATAGCATTTGAACCGTCACCTTAGCGATACTAGCATTGTGTCGCCAAAATCACATTAGACACTAGTCTTGTGTCGCTGAAGACCCAAAAATCGAACCATTTGCGATACTAGCCCTAGTGTCGCTAAAAACCCAGAATCGAAGAATTTTCACACACACAGCTCAACCCCAGCTAGGGGCCCTGCCCCTTGGACCCCGCCACCAGGGGCGCTGCCCCCGGACCCCCATCATTCGTGGGCTTCGCCCACTTATCACACTAATCAACATTATGTTTTCACAAACTTTCACCAACGGGTCGTACACGTTTTCGATAAAGCAAACAAGAATGGACATATTAGTTAAGTGAACTACTAGCGAATAGGTGGGCATTAACCCTCCACCTACATGATTGGCTTAAGTGGACATTAACCCTCCACTTATACAATCACTATAGATGGTCTTTTGAGACATCTACTTACACAATCTTATACGTCTAGGGCGTTAGAAGATTACTCTTGGGAACACAAGTTGCTTGCTATTTGTTATTTGCTAAATAACATACTAATCTCAAGTGAGTTTCATAGCCCCTTTTTCTACTATTTCCACTCAGGGGTGAGAATACATACAACTGCTTTTAACAACTGCTATTTTTATGTGAACGCAAGTACAAAACACGATATATTGGTTGCATGAGTTATTTAACTAATCCTGAAAGTCCCCCACACATAGTTTGTTAGTATCGTTATAGCGTGAATATTAATGAATAGTACTATTTGGGATTGACTCCCCCCGTCCGGGTTAGTCGCACTAACTGGTCAAACGGACGCATTATCATTTGTTCTTACGAGTGTTGGATTAGGCACTCGCTGGGAGGCACCACGATCGTGGCACTTGATTGTGACCCGACACCACAGTTAAGCTCGAACTATGGGCTAACGGCAACAATATACACCTCTTTTACATTTTTGTAATACATTACTATCATTGTTAGATGATACAAACAGGAAATCTTGTGTTCCACACGTTCCATACGATGTGATATCAACTGTTTTCAAACCTATGAACTCACCAACTTTATGTTGACTCTTTTAGTATGTATTCTCAGGTGACCAGCCGCAGTAGGATGCTTTGGAAGCAATAGCTCGAGTCACATAGTTTGGAACAACCAAGGAATTAGATTGCATTTACTATATTTTTTAATAATAGTTATGTAATTCTACATATCGGATGCGAACTCCTAGTTTTATGTGAACACTTTTAAGTTTGTAATGTAATGATTTTTGAAAACGTCTCATATAGAGGTCGTTCGTTGTAACTCTTGTGTTGTGATATTTGATTTGGTCAGCACCCCCTTGACACCTCATACCTTCCGCTGCCACGCATCTTGGGGGTTGCGACACACAATTTCCAGCAACAACATATGTCCCCGGAACCTGTGTTAATCATTAATAGTAACCAAGTCTAATCACCATTGACCTCTAAACATCATAGATGCCTGAAGGCCACATATATAACTAGTAGATACACAATCACAAATCAGACTAAACAGTCTATCAGTATCTACGTTACTTGTTGTAACCACACTATTACAACTAAATCAAATCATGAGTTGCAGATCCACTCACCTGACTTATTTCAGTCCACACTCAGAGATCTTATGTTACTGAGTCTTCTGCTGATCTGAGAATATAATAATTAAGAAGTTAGCAACTCTTTCCATAATCGTATAACATATTTCACTACTCAGTATCAAAATGACAAGCAATTACCAAGTTGAAATTATCAGTTATAACCACTCTACAATTATCAATTTATATCAAATTATAACGATTCACTTATACTTATACACTTTGAAATTAGCAAAATAAAACTTTCAGAATCACGTCTAAATATTCTCAGTTCGGAACGCATTGAAACTCAGTTTGCAGGAACTCAGTTCAGTTCGCAGTTCAGTTCAGTTCGTAGAAACTCAGTTCAGTTCGCAGGAACTCAGTTCAGTTCGCAGTTCAGTTCAGTTCGCAAGAACTCAGTTCAGTTCGCAGTTCAGTTCATTCGCAGGAACTCAGTTCAGTTCGCAGAATTTAGTTCAGTTCGCAGTTCTGAGTTCATGCTGCGAACTGAACCGCAGAAACCCCAAAAACCGAACCATTTCTCTCACTAACACAAAAACTCAGTTTCCTATCAATCTAACAAGCTTTCTCACATCTCTTATACATCAAGTAACATCATTTAACATCTTACAAATTTCAATTACACACCCATTTCAAAGATTTACCAATTTCAAGTTCATAACTAAAAAATACCAAAATACTTACAATTAAAATTAAGAACAAGATGATGATGGCAAGTAAAACGAAAAAGGAATCACAGCAGTTCAATATCACAACTCAATTAAATGTTAATTTTGGTGATTGATGATTTAGGAAAGAAAAATTTGAAAGAGACTTGAAAGAGATGAAGTTGGTGACTTATGAGAAGAAAAAGGAAGAGGTTGGTGATTTATATCCCTAGGTTTGGCTTATTGTCTGGAACCTGAAAACCGTTTTGCGAGACAAGTTAACTATTTAAATTTAAAACTATTAATATTTTACCTGACACAATTAACTATTCGATCCTAACTAACTTTCCTATTAATAGACATATTAATATAATATAAAAATTATAATTAAGTATAAAATTAAAGAAATTACCAGATTACCCCTAGGCTATAAGAGTGGATGTTACAAATCTACCCTCCTTAAAAAGATTTCTCCCTCGAAATCTCATCTCTATCGAATAACCAAGGGTATCGTGACCGCATCGATTCCTTAGTCTCCCAAGTAAGATTCGAACCTAGACTATGTTTCCATTTGACTAGCACCATCGGTATTTGTTTCTTTCTTAATTTAGTAACTTTTCGGTCTAGAATTTCGACTGGTTCCTCTACTAACTTCTGATTTTGATCGACACACAAATCTTCTATAGGAAGGATCTGAGATTGGTTTTCAATATTGCACTTTCTCAAATAACACACATTAAAAGTATCATGTATACTCGATAGTTCTAGAGGAAGTTCAAGTGTCACCGAGTGATCATTAACCACGCGTCTAATTTTGAAAGGACCAACATATCTAGGAGCTAGTTCCCACGTTTTCCAAATCTAATCACGCCTTTCCAAGGAGAAACTTTCAGATACACTAACTCTCCCTCAACAAAAGTAACTGGTCGTCTACGTGGATCTGCATACTGTTTCTGTCTGTTTCGGGCTGCTTTCAATTTCTCACGAGCAATAGCTACCTTATCGGCTGTAATCTGAACAATATCAAGACCCGAAAATTGCTTCTCACCGGGCTCTAACCAACAAGTGGGCGTTCTACAACGTCGTCCATATAACATCTCATATGGAGGCATCCCAATACTCGAATGATAGGAATTGTTGTAAGCAAACTCAATCAACGGTAGGTGAGAATCCCAAGAACCACCATACTCAATCACACAAGCACCTAACATATCCTCAAGTGTCTGAATAGTTCTCTCTGACTGTCCGTCTGTCTAAGGATGATAAGCTGTACTGAGATTTACTCGGGTACCCAACTCATGCTGTAAACTCTGCCAAAATCGGGAAATAAATCTAGAGTCTCTGTCAGAAACAATCGATAATGGAATTCCATGCCTCGAGACAATCTCATTAATATACAATTGTGATAATTTACTAAGAGAAGCAGTCTCACTAGTAGCAAGGAAATGTGCACTTTTAGTCAATCTATCAACAGTAACCCAAATCATATCATTACCTCTGGGAGTTCGGGGCAGCTTAATCACAAAATCCATAGTCAAGTGTTCCCACTTCCATTCAGGAATCTCAAGCTGTTTCATTGATCCATATGGTTTCTGATGCTCAGCCTTAACCTGGGAACAAATATGACAGGAACCAACAACCCGTGCCACATCTGTCTTCATCGTTGGCCACCAAAACAAAGGTTTCAGGTCGCGATACATTTTAGTACTTCCTGGATGTATTGATAATCTAGATTTATGAGCCTCTGCCAAAATCACTTCCCGAATCCCACCAATCAAAGGAATCCACACCCGAGACTGGAAAGTCTTTAATCCTCTAGAATCTTCAATCAATAAATCTTTTCTTTTAATCATGATTTCAGATTTTAAATTATGATCTAACAAGGCTTCCAACTGAGCAGTCTTTGTTTGATCCATTAAATCACATGAAATTTCTAAACGTAGAAAATAAATCTTGTCGGAGGATGTCTTTCTGCTCAACGCATCAGCAACCACATTTGCTTTCCCTGGATGGTAACGAATCTCACAATCATAATCCTTAATTAATTCTAACCATCGCCTCTGGCGCATGTTCAACTCTTTCTGTGAAAACACATATTGCAGACTCTTGTGATCTGTACAAATTATGCATTTAGTTCCATATAGGTAATGTCTCCATAATTTCAAAGCAAAAACAACCGACGCAAGTTCCAAATCATGAGTAGGATAATTCTTTTCGTGAGTTTTAAGCTGACGAGAAGCATAAGCAATCACCCGATCTCGCTGCATAAGAACGCAACCCAAACCCGCAGAAGAAGCATCACAATAAACAATAAAATCATTTAATCCATCAGGTAACACTAACACTGGAGCCTGACATAACAATTGCTTCAAATTCTGAAAAGCTGTTTCCTGTTGTTCAGTCCACTGAAACTTAACATCTTTACGGGTCAATTTAGTCAACGGGCCAGCAATCTCAGAAAAATCCTTTATAAACTTTCTGTAATAACCCGCTAATCCAAGGAAACTTTTAATCTCAAAAGGTGATTTAGGTGCACTCCAATTCATGACAGCTTCAACTTTGGACGGATCCACTTTTACCCCATCTTTACAAATTATATGCCCCAAAAATTGTACTTCCCGAAACCAGAATTCACATTTTGAAAATTTAGCATATAACTGTTATTTTCTTAAAGTTTCAAGCACGACTCGTAAATGCATTTTGTTGGGACATGTTATTGTGACAACAGATCTAGCTTGTAATAGGACTAGTGTATTTATTGTCAAATTTGTATTATTGGTTTTGACTCGTAAATATATGACATTAACTTATTATTATTATTTGTTAAATGTTATTAGACAATTATCGATTTCAAGTTAAAGTCAGAATCGAGAAATGAGAAGTCAACTTGCAGGTCTAATAACCTGCGAGATGAGATCTCAACTCGCAGAGCCTATCTCAAGTCGCAGGATTAAAACTTGCGAGATGAGAATCTGGATTCGCAGCTTTCTTACTTGCGAGCTGAGATTTGGGCTCGCCGTCCATCTGGACTCGCAGGCCTATGGGCTGCGAGTTGAGTCAACTCGCAAAGCCCATGGCCTGCGAGTTGAACCAGATATATATATTTAAATGCTGCACATTTCTCGGTATCCGTGCCATTATTACACACAACAAATATATTAAATTATTCTCCTCGTATTTCGTGCTGATATAAAAGCTATTATTGAATAGGCTCGGTTTTGATTGTTTAACACTAGTTAATATCAAAACGAAGCTTGTTAATTGATAGCTAAAGTTATATAAGCCTAAAACCTTAAGTATTGAGGGATTCCCCACCTTAATACCTAAAAGATAATCCGTTATCGAACCAAGATCTAGCGACCTTACAATTGGGATCAGAGCATTCGGGCTTAGAAACGTTGTGGTTACAAGGTTTTTGGTTATATAACAACTGTGGGGTTGTTTTACGAATGAAATCTACTGATTTATTCGTAAAAATACCAAAAAGTTTCAGTTCCCAGATTTCGAGGCGCCGTTTTGCGAGTTGAGATTAGGGTTTTTGTTATTTGCGAGTTGAGAATTACTTGCAAGTTCAGTTTCAGCTGCGAGTTGAGATTTAGCTGCGAGTTGAGTTTCCTTTTCGAGTTGAGTTCTTGTGCGAGTTGAGATTCAGCTGCGAACCGAGTTCCCTTGCGAACTGAGTTCCACTGCGAGCTGAGTTTCCTGCGAGCTGAGACTTCTGCGAGTTGACTTTACTTGCGAATTGAGTTTAGTTGCGAGTTGAGATTACTGAATTCGCAAGATAACTTGATTTTTGACTTTAAAATGTATGATCTGAGTCGAATGATCGAGATGGAACACGAGGTTGGAAAATCTAATGTTCCACCGAAACTACTTAGACTTGAAGACTATTATGGGTGGAAAGACAGATTCGAAAGTTACTGTAGATTCCACGACATCACCATCTGGCTGTGCATTAAGAACGGATATGTTGCACCCACAGCTGAGGTAGGGAATGCAACTGTGATTGTGCCTTACGACAGAATGAATGACAATCAAAAGAAAGAATTCACTATTGATAATAAGGCACATTCATCGATAAAAACGAGCCTTCCCAAGGAAATCAATCACCAATTGAAGTCCTTTCACACAGCTAAAGAGCTCTGGAATGCTCTAGAGAAAAGGTGTGAGGGAAGCCCTCAGGTGAAGGCAGGTAAGTGTAATCTTCTAAAAAAGCAGTTTATGGTATTTAAAGCTTTTAGAGAAGAGGACCTTGAAGCCTACACTACCCGATTTTATCATTTATTAAGTGAACTTGACGATCATGAAATTTTCTACAATGACAAGGAGAAAACCGACAAATTCATTGAGGGTTTGCCTTGTAAGTGGGAAATGTATGGTATCATGCTTAAGGATAATGATGAGAGATACGCCACCATGACCCTTGAGCAGGCAATTGACAAGCTAAGGGGTTATGATTTCTCTAAAAAGATGAGAGATACAGATTCTGATCATCTACAGAATCCTGGTCTATACCATGGAAAGACCAGTATCTCTAATTCTTCATCCAATTCGACCACTGCACTGTTTGCTGGTGAAATTGATGAACTCGGAGAAATATTGACCGAGGATATGTGCTTCATAGCTTCGGATGGCGGTGAAAAACGAAGCAGGAACACTACCTCTGATAAGTCCACTCAAGGGCATCATAAGATGCCGATGAGTGTGAAGTCAGCTGAACAGCAACTCTCGGTACTGGAATCGTTCGTTGCTTCCTATGAAAACTACATTCAAGGGAAGATCAACGATCCTGCACAATTTGATGAGGACTACGATCAAGTAGATCCCGATGACTTAGAGGAGATGGACCTTCAGTGGCAGCTTGCGATGGTGTCGAGGAGGGTTAAGAATTTCCTAAATCGTACGGGTAGAAGAGTTGTTGGAAATCGACCTGGGTTCGACAAATCCAAGGTCAAGTGTTATAACTGTCAAGGTTACGGACACTTTGCCAGGGAATGTCAACGACCGAAGGTTGATACTGGCGCGGCAAAACAAGACTCGGGAAGTACTTTGACTTCCAAAGTCTTAGTAGTTCAACAAGTAGATGGTTCCTATGATTGGTCCACTCAGCCTTCATGGCTGAGATAGACGATCAAGAGAAACCAACTAAATCCACTTCCTACATGCCGACTGCTGAGGAACCTCAAGCCAATGTACCACATGTGGAAGTCAAGGGGAATGAGGAAGATGTGCTCTACATCAACTCGACTGAAGAAATGAGTCCCGATGACTTCGTTGCATATATGGCTGACGTTCAGACAGATAAGAAAAAGGTATGTTTGGATCTTCTTACTCTTACTGATGTTTGCTATTTAGTTACTGATTTGCAAACTCAGGTTAGTGTTTTTGCCGAATCTAACAAAACCTTAACACCCGAATTAGATATAGCTAAGTCTGATGTTCGTAGGTTAGGTGAGGATAAGTTAGCATTGACTGAAAAGATTAAGAGTGATGCATTAGATAAGACTAGTCTAACTGACATAATTAATGAACAATGTATTAAGATAGACGGGTTATATCTAAAACTTAATGAGCTAAATAGAAATCTTGCTATTAAGGATAAAGAGCTCTCAGAGTCAAACATGAAGTTAGTAGAGCTAAATAGAAAACTTGAAGGTTGTAGGACATCTTCGTTGACCTTAGATAGAATCATTAGCTCACAACGTAATGTGAAGGATGTAACTGGCCTAGGTTACTCTGATGTTCCTCCGCCTTTTAATGCAAATTATACTACTTCCATTGACTTAGAGATGACAGTCTGATGCATCTGAGACTCAGAAGGATCCTATTAATGACCCATCATTAGACAGAAGTACAGTCAAATCATTCACTAAAGTATAGTTTGTGTCAAGTACATTGATTGGTAGTACTAATGTAAATGATGAGGTAATTAAGAAACAGAAGGATATACCTTCAATGTCTTATAATCAGACAAAGAAGGAGACTGCTAAGACTGTTAAGTCACGAAAGTAGATGTCATGCTTCGAGTGTCATCAAAAAGGACACGTATCTTCTTGTTGTCCCAATAAGAAGACGGAAGCTACTCCTAAGCGCGAGAACAGTGATAAGCCTCAAAACATCTCTAGTTCGAGCACAGACAGGTTAGGTACCAGACCGGGAATTGGTATTAAACCTGAAAATGCTCTTAAAAGAGATGCTTCTCACAGTGTCTCGCCACCCAAACCTAAACGGCCTGAACACTTTAAAGAACAAGTGCCGTCGAGGTTTATGACTCCCATTAGGAACCATAGTCTTTATGAAATTGGTTCTACTTCAAGGAACCAAAGTCCTAATGAGAATGGTTCTACGTCACGCACACAAGGAGTTAACCAAGGGTCCTACAATAGTCGTAACCAAGGGCAAAAATCCCAGGGTTATGTATCGGGGAGGGTTGGAAATCAGTCAACTCATAGACCCAGGACCACTAATCATCAACAAGCTAATGCTCCTTCAAAGGTGACCAAAGCTCCTAATGGAAAGGATGGTTACTTTAAAGAGCTACAGTTTGTAGATGATAAGGGACAAACCAAGACTGTAATGGCTTGGGTCCCTCTTGATAACTAATTGTGTACAACTTGTATGTGCAGGAGCAGACTAGGAACAATGACAATTGGTGGTATGTTGACAATGGATGCTCTAGGCATATGACAGGAACCAGAAGTCTACTGACAGACTTCAGAGGTGGACTGAGACAAGGAGTGCACGTCGCTGGTGATAAAGGAGGAGTCATTACCGGGAAAGGAAAAGTTTCAAATGGAACTTTGACTCTAGAGGATGTGAATTATGTTGAAGAACTGACGCACAACCTAGTGAGTGTTTCCCAAGTCTGTGATAAAGGTCACCCTGTTCTCTTCACTAGGAAAGAGGCCTTGATCCTGAAGCTGGGATTTATTATTCCTGACAAATGGATACTGATGAAAGCTCCAAGGAATAAGGACATTTATGCTATCAACGTGAATGCTCCTATTACTTCGATGGAGTCTACTTGTCTGTTATCCAAGGCTTCAGAATCAGACTCTCTCCTATGGCATAGGAAAATAGCACACCTGAATTTTCGTAAAATGAACTACATAACAAAACATGAGTTAGTTCTGTGTGTACCACCGAAGAGTTTTGCATTTGAAGACAAGTGTATATCCTGCTTGAAAGGAAAACAGCATAAGAAACCACACAAGTCTAAAACTGCGAACTCTATTTCCTCGCCTTGTGAGTTGCTACATATGGATCTCTTTGGCCCAATAAGCAAGAGAAGCATAGGTGGCAAATGGTACAGTCTGGTTGTCACAGACGATTTCTCTAGATTCTCTTGGGTATTCTTTTTGGGATCTAAGGATGAAACTCCGGGCGTTCTTATGGAGTTTCTAGATCTAATAGAGAATATCTATAGAAAAAGAGTTAAGAGAATTCGTAGTGACAATGGGACTGAGTTCAAGAATTTTACGTTGAATGTATATTGCTTAAGCAAAGGCATACAACCTCAATTCAGTGCACCATATGAACCTCAACAAAATGGTGTTGCTGAAAGGAAGAATAGAACTCTAATTGAAGCAGCGAGAACAATGCTTGCAGATTCAAGGCTTCCGGTCATATTTTGGGCAGAAGCAGTGAATACAGCATGTCATGTTCTAAATCGGGTTCTTACGGTTAAAAAGCAGAACAAAACATGTTATGAGCTTTTGAACAATAAGAAACCGAACTTAAAAGGGTTTGAACGCTTTGGAGTTTCATGTACGTTGTTGAAGACAAGTCATCAACCTAAATTTGGGGAGAAGGCTGACGAAGGATATTTCCTAGGTTATGTGCCTAATTCACCAAACAAACGGGTCTTCAATAAAACTTCGGGACGTGTTGAAATAGTTTATAACGTTGAAGTTACGAGCTATACACATGACTCGCATAAGGGATTGGATTGGCAATTTGACTACTCAGATCTCTTCAAGTCATTTAAAGTCCCTATCAGTGACTATGTCAGTAACTCAGATATTCCTGAGCATTTATTGTCGGGAGATGCGGATCCTACTCCTTCTCCAACATTGAACGCTCAAACGTCTGATGTTAGGACTATTGTCGATACTGATGTGGTCTCTCCTATTGAGTCACAACAACCTCAAGATGATATACCTCAAGAGTGTGAAGATCCTGAAATTGCTTCTCAAAGGATTGTGGATGATATTCTCACTCCTCTGAGACAATTAAGGATATCAACTACTAATGATGGTATACCACCTTTGGAGGAAATTGGTGCTAACTTACAGAATGATATTCCAGTTGAACCTGTTACGTCAACAAGAATAAATAGGTATCATCCGATTGATAATATCATCGGTGATCCAAATTCTCCTGTTCTGACTCGTAATCAAACTAAAGCTAGTACATCCACTCACTCGAGCTTGTATGTTGAAATGAACGAGACAGGGATTTCAAATCTATGTCTATATTCATGTTTTATCTCACAAATTGAACCTAAGAATGTTCAGATAGCTTTGAAGGAAAATTCGTGGGTAGAGGCAATGCAGGAAGAATTATCTCGGTTCACAAAATTGCAAGTTTGGGAGTTGGTTGATCTACCCATTGGAGAATATCCAATTGGAACTAGCTGGGTATTTAAGTGCAAGAAAGACGATCAGGGAATCGTGATTCGCAATAAAGCTCGTCTAGTTGTCCAAGGTTTCAATCAACAAGAGGGGATTGACTACAATGAAGTGTTTGCACCTATGGCTAGGCTTGAAGCAATTAGGTTATTCTTAGCATTTGCAGCCTCAAAGAAAATGAAAGTATTTCAGCTGGATGTTAAGAGTGCCTTCTTGTATGGCAAAGTCAAAGAAACGGTGTATGTTTCTCAACCACCGGGATTTACTGATCAAAAGTATCCTGATAGAGTACATCGTCTTGATAAGGCTCTATATGGGTTACATCAAGCTCCTAGAGCGTGGTATGAAACACTATCTACTTATCTTCTTGAGAATGATTTTACAAGAGGAAGAATAGATAGTACACTCTTTGTCAAATGGAAAAAGAGAGACTTTCTACTTGTTCAAGTATATGTTGACGACATCATCTTTGGGTCATCTGACGAAAAGATGTGTAGTGAATTTGAACAAGTTATGAAGAACAAGTTTGAGATGTCTGCTTTGGGTGAATTGACATTTTTCTTAGGATTGCAAGTTAATCAGAAGAAAGATGGATATTTCATTCATCAGACTAAGTACACGAATGAGCTTCTAGAACGATTTAAAATGGAAGAATCTAGAATTTTTCATACTCCTATTCCGGAAGCTCATGGTATTGGTCCAGATACATCGAGTGATAGAGACGTGGATCCTACTCTTTATAGGGCCATGATTGGATCACTAATGTATCTAACAGCATCAAGGCCTGATATAATATTTGCAGTATGTGTCTCTGCAAGATATCAAGCCACTCCTAAAGAGTCTCACATGCAAGCTGTAAAACGAATTCTTCGTTACCTCAAAGGGAAGCCGAAGCTGGGACTTTGGTATTCGACTGATAGAGACTTAGATTTTGTGGCTTACACTGATTCTGATTACGGAGGATGCAATCAGAATAGAAAGTCTACAACCGGTGGATGTCAATTCCTAGGAGGTAGACTGGTCTCTTGGCAGTGCAAGATGTTGATACATCTTATAGTGTCTGTCAGTTGGTCTAGTCTGTACTGTGTCTGTAAATGAAATAGACTTAGTGAAAATTACATTTTCTGTTTACTGCGATCGCAGTAGTGGTAGTTGCGACACAGTGCTTGTGTCGCATTAGTGATCTCTGCGACACAAGGCTTGTGTCGCAGAACGGCCAGACAGTTTAGTATAAATACCCTTGTTATAGATATTTAGGGTAAGACATTTTCCAATCATTTTATTCTCTGTATTTGGCTGCTACACTGATTTTGTTGAGAATATTTTGGGGATTGGTGCATATAAAGTTTTGTTTTCATTTGATTATCATTTATTACAAACTTTATATCTTTTTCTTTGTCTTCTTGTCTTCATTAACCTTATGATTTGAGTAAAGATCACCCTTATGGGATCCACAATTGGTATCAGAGCCAATATCTATGATTGATAGTGGTTTCAAATCATTTGGTTAAACTTTTATGCATTTTCTTGATCATTTGACATTTTATTAGTGTTTGATCTTCTTTATTGGTGCTATATAGTTGTTTTGTAGTGTTTTTGAACCTAGAAAGCTGTATCTTTATTGGTTTTTGGATAAAAAACATTTAGGGTTCGAAAATCTGTGTTTTTGAGGCTTGTTCGTACTGACAGCGCCGTGTTTGCGACACAGTGTGCGACATAATATTGTGTCGCTATAGGGTTTCAGCGACCTTCATTCTGCGACATAGTGTTGCGACACAAGGTCTTCAGCGACCTTAATACTGCGACACAGAACCTGCGACATAACACTTGTGTCGCTGTCTGATCAGTTGCGACATAATAATTGTGTCGCTGCTAGTCTTTTTGCGACATAGACTCTGCGACATATCACTTGTGTCGCATTTTACAGTTTTTCAAATTTTTTGAACAGTCATTTTCTACTTCATTACCATGTTTACTTCTACTTCACTTCAACAGGTTGGAGCAATGCTGAAGCATTCAAGTGAGGTGGGTTCTACAAACAAACCACCGATGTACACTACGGGCATGAACTACTTAGACTGGCGTCAACGGTTTGAAGCTTTTGTATCTTTCAACGATGCTGAGATGCTGATCTATCTTGAAGAACGATATGAACGTCCTGTTCGAACCGGTATATTTAATGGACCTATTCCTGAAAAGTCCATCAAATCAATGACTCCTGAAGAGCGTAAGGCTTTCGATACCGAACGAAAGACCTATTCTGCGATTACTATGGCCTTACCTCAACAGATCTTGAGACAACTACGCCATCACAAGACCGCTTATGATTTATGGAAAGGGTTTGAGAAGAAATGTGGTGGTAGTGATCAGTACAAAAGAAACAAACTGGATCTGGTTAAGAAACAGTTTGAGGTCTTTGACATGTTACCTACTGAGTCTCTGGAAGATATGTGTAGTCGATATTCTCAGCTCGTAAGTGAATTGGTTGAGGGTGGAGTAAATCTCGACAAAACTGATGTAAACAAGAAGCTTCTGGGTTCATTACCAAAGAAATGGAATACACGCGTGCTGCTGATGGAAAAAGACGAGGATATAATGGATATGGAGCTTGATGATCTAATTGGACAGATTGCTGCTGACCTCTTGGACATGCAGAAGAAGGAGACTAAGGCTACTGCACATATTCAGAATCCCATGTTATATGGTGTGGATGTTCCTGCTGCAGCAAATCAAGCTGCTGGGGCTGCATTCTTTTCTGGGGGTTCTGGTGCTCCTAACTTATCTGGTGGTTTTGGATATACTACCACAAACTCTGCTAGTGGGGGTGGTACTTACTCCAATCTTAAAGGAGCATCTCCTGCAGTTGCTGAGGAACATGCTGCTGTATTCACCGCTTTCCTGTCAGCATATGATGTTTCCTATCAAACAAGAACAGCACGGTGAATATGACTGAAGAAGATTTCAGTCAAATCGATCAAGAAGAGCTTGAAAGAATGGATTTGAAATGGAGCATGGCTATGCTCAAAAGACGTGTAAAAAATTTCTTGAAGAAGACTGGGAGGAAGAACGTCACTGATGCGGATGAGAAGGGTCTTGGATTCAATAAGAGCAAGGTAAAATGCTACCAATGTCACAACTATGGACACTTTGCTCGTGAATGTGACAGAAAGAAGAATCCACCTTCCGGTTTGTCCAAGCCCTCTCAGTCCACCTCATCTGAGAAGACCAGATCTGATGAAAAAGCGATGGTTTCCGCTGCGCTACTGCTTTCCAACAATGCTTGGGAATGGTCTGACCCAGATGAAGATGATACAGAACGGGCACTAATGGCTAAAGTGCATTAGGTACATGATGAACCCTTATCTTGTGTATCATGCATTAAATTAACTAACCAGCTAAATAGGTATAGAGAGGATACCACACGCCTTAACACTGTCATAGAAAATTTAACTGAAACAAATAATATGTTACGGGACAGTGATAAGGCCAGTGTTCAAAAGTTAAAAGCTATTTTGGAAGAGAAAAAGGAACTAAAAGCTAAAATTTTTGAACAACAAGATGAAATTGGTAGCTATGTTGACATGCTATCATCTGTTAAAAGGGAACTTGTTGAATCTTAAACTGAGGTTTTAAATTTAAAGAAAAAGCTTTCAAACTTTTCAACATCCTCTCTAGTCTTTGATGAAATCCTACAGGCACAGAGGACTGACACTAAGAGTAAGGCAGGACTTGGTTTTCATCAAGTCCCACCTCCTAAGCATTATTTACCTATGCCTGTTAGGGATAATGTCAATGATATGATGCCTATCTTTACTAAGATAGATGTTAAAACTGTCAAACCAACTGTGAGCATCAATATAAGTAAGCCTGAGCTAGTTAAGGCTGAAAATGTCATCATTGCATGTGAACAACCTGAAACTAGTAGGCCTGAGCCTATTGGGGCTAATACTAGTGAGTCTGAAACAAGTAAGACTCAAAAGGTTGAGAAAGTTAAAACTATTAAGGCCAAGATTCATCAGACTGAACTTATTAAATCTGAAAATATAGTTGAGCCTAAATTAGGAAAGACTCTTTCTGTGCTTCCTCGTATTATTGAAGAGGAAATTGAAATTGAGGATATAACTGATCAAGAGTATCGACCAGTTAAGAAAAACGTCAAGCCTGAAAATCATATGATTACTATCGAACAAAGAGAACAGGCTATAACAAAAGGAAAAGGTAAAGCTATGGCTGAACCTGAAAAGAAGATTGTTTCTAAAACGATTAAATTAAATAAATCTTCTAAAATTTCAACTAAAGCATCTACTGCTGTTGAATGCTCACACAAGTGTGATTGTTCAACACATGCTTCTTTTTGTCGAGCTCATCGGTTTGTTCCTAAATCTCAATCTTGTTTTGAGCAACGATCTTGCTTCTACTGCAAGAAGCAAGGTCATTTGATAAACAGTCTGGGAAACAGGTTTCTCAAGTTTCAAAACTTAAAAAACTTTCAAAGAAGCCTATTTCAATGAAATACTCTAAGCCTACTATCCCAGCTGTTAAGGTCAACAAAGTTGAGCAAAATACTTTGCAAAACTTAAAGCCCAAAGTTGTTAACCTGCAAGCATCCAAACCAAAACAAGTTTGGAAGATTAAGGAATCTTGCAAAGATTCTACATCTAACAATACCTCATCAGTCAAACAGTCTAAACTTTTTGAAAACAAAGTTTTGACTGATGTGGTCATTGTTGATGATGTTACTGGAGTACCCAAGACTATAAAGGCTTGGGTCTCCATTTCTAACTAATGTACCTTGTTTGTGGTGCCGCAGCAACCTGAATCTGTAAAGAATAGTAAATGGTATATCGACAGCGGTTGTTCTCGGCACATGACCGGTGATGTTTCTCTTTTATCTGAAGTTCATGCTTTCAATGGAGGTTATGTGGCCTTCGCTGGTGATAAAGGGGGAGTTATTTCTGGTCAAGGTACGCTTACCAATGGAATGGTAAGTTTTGAGAAAGTAAATTTTGTGGAGCAATTACAACACAATCTCCTCAGTGTCTCTCAGGTGTGCGATAAAAAGTACACTACTACTTTTACAGACACTGAATGTTGTATATTGAAGCCGGGATTTGTGATCCCTGAAGAATGGGTGCTACTGAGGGCACCTCGGGAGCGAGACACGTATATGCTGGACATGAGTACTGTGGAGACTACACAGCTCACGTGTCTTCTTTCTAAAGCTCCCGAAAAAGAATCGTTATTATGGCACAGACGTATGGGACACTTGCACTTTCGCAAGATGAACTACCTGATCAAGAATGATCTTGTGCGAGGTGTTCCCAAACAATCCTTTGGTTTAAATGATCACTGCGTTCCATGCCAAAAGGGCAAACAACACAAGAAGTCTCACAGACCGAAGATGGTGAATTCAACTGAGAAGCCGTTAGAGCTTTTGCACATGGATTTGTTCGGGCCTGTCAGAAAGAAGAGTTTGGGAGGTACTTCTTATTGCTTAGTTGTGACAGATGATTATTCGCGTTTTTCTTGGGTTTATTTTCTGAAGACCAAGGATGAAGTGTCTGAGATTCTCATTTATCTATTCGATAAACTGCAAAATCTTTGTGACTTGAGAATCAAGAAAATTAGGAGTGATAACGGTACAGAGTTTAAAAACTCGATTATGGAACTGTACTGCTTGAGTAATGGTATTGAACACCAATTCAGTGCCGCAAGGACACCACAACAAAATGGGGTTGCAGAACGCAAGAATAGAACCTTGATTGAAGCTGCACGTACAATGTTATCAGACTCTAAGCTTCCAATCACCTTCTGGGCCGAAGCTGTGAATACGGCCTGCTACGTTCTAAATCGGGTATTAACGGTTAAGAAGAAGAACAAGACATCCTATGAATTGTTCAACAACAGAAAGCCTAATCTACAATTTCTTGAACCGTTTGGCTATCTATGCACTATTATGCACACCAAAGAACAAATTGCTAAGTTTGGTGAGAAATCTTGTGAAGGCGTTTTTCTAGGATTCTCTAATAACTCACCAAACAAACGCGTGTATAACTTAGTGACCAAGCGTGTGGAAGAACATTTTGAAGTCACCTTTTTCCATTACACTGACAACCCTCAAGGGAAGGGACCCGAATATTTGTTTGACTATCAAACTCTGTTTGATTCTTTCAATGTTCCTGAAGAAAATGAAGAAGAGGATATAGTGACACTACTTCATGGGATGGACATCGCTTCTGAAGTTCCACCCATCTCTATTCCTTCACCTCCTGCAGAAAATCCTGCAACTGTTCCTTCTGTTTCTCGTGATTCTGCTCCCTCCGTTTCTTGTGATACTCCACCTCCGCTCGCTCCTGAAAATGTTCCTAATTCTACTTCTTCTGAGGAACAAATGGTTGAGGATTCTGTTCAATCACCCATAGCTGATTTTGAACCATTACCTGCATCAGACCTTGAAGATTTACCTGCACTCCAACTTGAACTTGAAGCTGATTCTACAAACCTTGATTCTATCATTGTTCCAGCTGCAATTCCAAGTTCTCGGATCAATGTGTCACATCCTGTTAACGCTATTCTTGGTGATTTAAACAAAGGGGTTTTAACGAGACGACAAATTGCTTCTTCTGCTGAACAATCTATGTTAACATCGTCTCCTATTGATGACACTGATCCTGTTTGTCTTGCCTCGAAAATTGAGGAATGCTTTCTCTCTCAAGTTGAACCGAAGAAGACAGCTGATGCGTTAAAGGATCCATACTGGGTTGAAGCTATGCAGGAAGAGCTTCAACAATTCAACAAGCTGCAAGTATGGACTTTGGTGCCTTTACCCAAGGGTGTTCATCCAATTGGCACTCGCTGGGTATATCGTGTGAAGAAGGATGATCGGGGTGTGGTAATTCGTAACAAAGCACGTCTAGTGGTCCAGGGTTTCACTCAAATTGAAGGTTTGGACTATGATGAAGTATTCGCTCCGGTTGCTCGTTTGGAATCCATTCGCATTTTCCTGGCGTACGCTTCATTCAAAGGATTTCGGGTTTACCAGCTTGACGTTAAGAGTGCATTTCTGTATGGTCAAGTGGTTGAAGAGGTCTATGTCAAACAGCCGCCTGGATTTGAAGAGTCTGTTCATCCGAACTACGTCTGCAAGCTGGATAAGGCATTGTATGGTCTTCATCAAGCTCCTAGAGCTTGGTATGAACGGCTTGCGACTCATCTTCTGAAGAATGGTTTTGTACGCGGAACGATCGACAGTACTCTCTTCCTCATGCATGCAGGGGAGGACTTGTTATAGTACAGGTTTATGTGGATGACATCATCTTTGGTTCCACCAAGGATGAACTGTGTCGCGACTTCGAGCGGATCATGAAGTCAGAATTTGAAATGAGTGCAATGGGGGAGCTGAATTTTTTCTTGGGCGTACAAGTCGAACAGTCTGCTAAGGGGATTTATATTCATCAGTCCAAGTATGTCAATGATATGCTTACGCGGTATAACTTGACTGACTGTAAACCCTATGGGACGCCCTTAGAGCTAAATCATCACATTGGTCCTGCGGAGGATGAAGAGGACTGTCCGGAAAAGGATTACCGATCTATGATTGGTTCTCTGATGTATCTCACGGCATCACGTCCGGACATTGTCTTTGCAGTCTCTCTCTGTTCCAGGTATCAGGCTAAACCGAAGGTGTCTCATATGAAGGCAGTTATGCGAATCTTCGGTTATCTCAAATATAGACCAACCCTTGGTCTATGGTATTCAAATGAGAAAACTTTCGCGCTCTCTGCTTATTCGGACTCGGATTATGGGGGATGCAATATGGATAAGAAGTCCACTTCTGGTGGATGTCAGTTTCTTGGACCCCGGCTAGTATCATGGCAGTGCAAAAAGCAAACAACTGTTTCTACCTCAACCGCAGAGGCTGAATACATTGCTGCTGCTAGTTGCTGTTCCCAGGTTCTTTGGATACAACACCAGTTGCGCGATTACGGTTTACTCTTAACTATGACTCCTATTCATATAGATAATACTGCTGCTATATGTATTACTCGTAATCCTGTCCAACACTCTAAGACCAAACACATAGAAATTAGGTTTCATTTCATTCGTGATTGTTATGAAAAACACCTAATTGATCTGGTCCAAATAGATACCCTTAAGCAGAATGCCGACCTGTTCACCAAAGCCTTTTCTCGTGCTCGTTTCGATGAGCTAGTCAACATGATAGGGTTACGTTTCTTTCCCATTCAAAAGTAATATTTGTGACCTTAGTCTGTTATGTGCTTATTATTTAAGTTTTGATTACAAAAAAAAAAAAAAAAAAAAAGGGGGGTAGGTAAAGCAATAGCCATTCTTTATGTTATTTAACATTTAAGAAAAGCAACGTTGCAACATTTGTTAAAAGACGTTTAGTTGTGTCTCAAAACAACTAGGGATATGATAGTACATTAGGAGACACTCCTCAAACGACAATCTTAAGTTTTATCCTCGATATATCAGTAGGTTTATCTTGTATGTGTTACTCTTGCTCTTATAAACATCTGATTACTTGCACGATGTATTGGTAGACATGTTCACACTTTTCTTTGAGCAACTAAGAAATACTTTAATCCGTGTTTACTCTTTCGTGATGACCATCATATAATGTATGACAATGTGTCTTAAATTCTTAAGTATTAGCTTGCCATGCTTCAATTAACTTGAGTTTGTATCTGACAACATTTGGGGATTTATGCTGTCTGTTTCCTTTGTTGTACGTCCGTACAGACCTGGTCTCAGTCAGTATACTTTCAAACATTAAGCAAACAAAATGCAACGTACTTTCAAATCTTATAAAATCAAAGATTACTTACAAGGTCGCCAAATGGTTTGACCAAGTCTGGTTTTGCTTACACCTGAATCAAGTGTATGTCGCTTTGTTGTACGTATGTACAGACCTGTCACCGCTGGCTTGATTCTTAAAAATGTTGAATTCAAACGCTTTCTCTAACTAATTGAAGTTTTGGGCATGACTTAATACTAAGAGTATATCTATGGGGGAATCACAGAGATCTATTCACTCTCACAATAACTGCTAAGCTTGAAGTTGTGTGTGTTACATGTTTAAGTGGACAAACAATACTGATAATCGTCTTGTTTCAGACTGCGTCTAAGGCTTGATAACTTTCTTGATCAACTTAAAATTGGACATCTATACTGATAATCGAATTAAAGTTTGATATTGTCTTGCGAGTCTGTCTTTCTAATATGATTCCTACAATGACACATCATTTTGCTATTTAGTTTATTTAATTCGTTCACTAAGTGTCACAAATACAAAAATCTTAAAAACGTGAACTCTTGATTGAATTCTGCGACACAAGGCTTGTGTCGCTTATTTGTGTTGACTACCCTGCGACACAAGTCTTGTGTCGCATACTCTGTGGCCCAGCGACACAATCATTGTGTCGCTCTATTATGTCGCCTATTATTTTGCCCACACAGCGACACAATGCTTGTGTCGCTTCTTGTGTCGCTGCCTTGTGTCAGGGGTATAAAAACCCTCGTGTCGCTGTAATTAATATCTAATTATCAGCGACACAACATTTCAAATCCAGCGACACAAAAGGAACCTGCGACACAAGCATCCCGATTCAAATTTCGAACAATCTGTGATTTTCTGTGAATCTTCGCGTGTTTCAACTTCTGAATCTTGTTCTCCTTATTATTCCGCATCTATAGGTACTTATCTTACCATCTTTAACTGCATATTCAATTGTACATTTGATTTTGAAGTTTCGGTATTTTAGGTTTTCAATATTTGCATCAATTACATGCCTAAATGTATTATATTTTGTGAAATCATTGTTGCTTTAGGTTCCTGCTATCTTGATACACCTTCGGCAATGATCAAAACACAAAACCCCTAATTTTTGTTCATCAGAAAAATCTGGGTTTCAAAGTGTTCATCTTTGCGACACAAGCGTTGTGTCGCTGTCATACTGCGACACAATACTTGTGTCGCTGTCTTATGACGCTGCTATTGTTGCGACACAAGTCTTATGTCGCTGTCTTATGACGCTATATTCTATGCGACACAACGGCTATGTCGCCATACAATTTGTGCAACACAACCCTTATGTCGCTGAATAATCATTAAATTAATTTTATTACAAAACTGCGACATAACTCGTTATGTCGCAGTCTATCCTGCGACACAAGGATTGTGTCGCAAGACATTTTAAATTCAAAAATGTCAATCTTTTTTGTTGAAACTAACGGCTTCCAAGTTTCTCGTGTTCTTACAGATATGGCAGGTGTAAATGTGAATGCTTTGTTTTGGGAACCACGTCACAATGTGACTGCATTCTTGGATGATGACAAAGAGTCGGCAGCACCATATAGACCCATGATTGCTTTTCTTCGCCGCTCTCGGATATATAATGCCATCTCGGCCACTACTGCTATCTACTGTGATCACGTCACGGAATTTTGGGCTAATGCGGCGATTAATTCGGATCTTCCATATACGAGGCTTATCTCACGCGTTCATGATCGTGAGATCATCATCTCTGAACAGACTATCAGAGAGTTCTTTGAGTTTCCGGACGACTCAGAAATGCCGGTTACTTTCTCAAATGCATTTATCTCTGGCGGAATGATTCGTCTGGGTTATCCTACTATCCCCAGAGATCAATATCGCAAGGCCTTTCTCACCAAGGTCTAGCGGTATTTGATGCACATAATGATTGTGTGCCTTTCTGCACGCAAGGCTGGTTTCGATGGCATCAGCCATTCGACTGCGTCAGCAATGCTGGCGCTGGTATACAATAAGCCCTACAATTTTTCAGGATATATCTTTCGAGCTTTGGTAGACCACACTCAAGCAGGTGAGAGCCAATGGGCTCTGTACCCACGATTCGTTCAACTACTCATCAACCACCAGCTCCCGGGATTACCGCTGGCCCCACAGCACCAATTCAGACCAACGCTAATGAATACCAGAATTTTTGTGGTCTCCGGCCAATATGCTAAGGGTGCACCGGTTCCACCTGACGTGCCTCTTTTTGGACACATTGTGGATGAGGCCTATGTGCCTCCGGAGGGTGACGAATTCGCCGAACCGGCTCCTATTCCTAGGCCTCTGTCACCTCCACAACAGGCACCAATTCAACAACAAC